>CABFVX010004034.1:24975-40381 GCA_902151425.1 Timema shepardi | reverse complement strand
ATATATATTTTTATTATTCGGGTCATTGAAAAATAAATTTATTGTTGTGTTCTTTGGTGGACAGAGATGTTCTTTTTTTTTCTCAAGGTTTCTGTAGTTGTCACGTTTGTTTCTCTGGCTGTTACTGTCCATTTTGTTTCGTTGGTTTTAAAGAGTCATTGTTTGAGATGTGTGCGTGTAGATATGACATTTCCTGATCAATATATTTGTTGGATTTCTCGGTTTGAAGTTCTATCACCCTTCAAAATGAAATATTGCCCCCTCCCCTCTTATGCCAATATTAAATATGTAAAATCCATCAGGGTTTGAACAATCATCTCAGACATAATATAATTTCAACGATCTTGGCTAGGGCCGAGTTCAAGGTTTGGTCCTATAGCATATTCCTTTATTTGACAGCCAGTCCGTGACCTTCAAACTTGTCAACGGTTTTTATCGCTCTTATTTGTTTGCTAGTGAAACTTTCCTCGCAATAAACGTCATTACACAGCTTAGTTATCAGCAAACAGGTATATCTACCTGAAGGGAACAGAATGCGTAGGTATAGCAGCTAAATCCTCGGTGGACTTGGCTCAAAGCCAGCCAGCTTGATAACTGTGTTCAGATCTGACTCAGGAATTCAGTATTCGGTTTGAATTCAAGCCAGGTTTACTGAATTGGTTTTCAGTATTGTTTTTATAATAATAGCTTTCCATTCTCTCTCCAGGTAAATGCTGATAAGTGTTCTATATAACTCAACCTAGTCCCATAGTGTATTTAAATGATCGCCAGTTTAATACAGATAGAAGGGCCAGTCAGGCAATTAACATTCAAGGTCATGACGAAATAAAACATTGAATCAAAAATTAGAAACTTGAGTTGTTCTTTATTTTTGTTTCTAAGGAACTTATTATTATTTCACCGCCTCTTACTACCTGTGAAGGTTTTCCGCATATGTACTAACTACACTCATGAGCTAAGGAAGAGAAAGGTTTAATTTAGAGGAAGTGTACCCCCATTCGCGTGAAGGTAGAGTGGATAACTCAATTTAGGAGTAACTAATCTTAGTACACTGGTCCGTGATTCGAACCCCAATCTCCCCATCATCGGCAGTCTAGTCTATTGTGTGATTAACGCCTTAGATAATGCGGCCACCGAGGTGGGTTGGGTGTTGTGTCTGTTCTAGATTTAAGTTAGTTTATAAGTTGTGGTGGGTGACCTGGTGGTCTAGGGGTAAGGTGTCGGACTCCTGTACTGGGGGTCCGGGGTTCAATCCTCGGTCCTGGTACAGATGTATCTGATTACCAAACCCTTCCTCACCTCTAACAAGAAGTGTATTAATCACTACTTGTGAATGTGGGGAATGCCAGGCCTCCACAGTGGTTCGGATTCCACGTTAAACTGTAGGTCCTCCATTTCATATCACAATCACCCTACCATTACACGTTAGCGTAAGCGCGTATAACCCGAACGGGTAGTAAGACGCGGTGCTAATAATATAAGTTGAGTGCTGATATAGTCAATTGGTTTAAAAAGTGAACGTTAAGTAGGCCTACCTTAAATAAATGAAAATGTAATAAAAACTATTTCTTGATAAAAAAAATTCATCTAAGTATTTGATTCACTACTAAGAATATGTATTTTAATTTTATTAACAACATAATCTAATCATCTTTATGACTTTACGACATTTATATGTTTACATAACGTCAAGATGAATAAAAGTGTGTATTTGTTGGGCGCCACTCCTAGGATCTAGGATAAAATAATAATAATAATGAAAAAAACCCTTTACCTCGGCTAACTTTGACGGAGGCACGATGATTAACTCGAGACCACTGAGCTATCTACAGGAGTTGAAAAAATACTTGAATTAAAAAAACATTAACAATTTGAATAAAATGGATTGTTGGAATAAAATGTACTTATTTAGACTACAATTAAAAATATATAAAACAGACAATTATTGAAACTCTTGTGGGTTTATTATTGTGTCCTTTTTTTTTACCACATCCCAACCCTGCCTATGGAATTCCGAATAAGTATAATTATAATCTGGCAAAATAAAAGTAAAATATATAGTATCGCCTATATTCTTAATCAAAATTAATCACTTAAAATAACAATCTACAAACATGGTTGAATTTAGGAGTTTAGAACATATAATACTAGAGTAAAGGAAATATAATATAGGGTGAACTTATATAATATATAATTATAATTTTGAGTAAAACAAAAAAAAACAGTATTGTTGAGGAAAAAGAAAAAAATTATTAGAATTAATATTTTTACATAAAATAAAATATTAATTAAGTCTCTTGAATAGATAAAGAGTCTGAATATATTTAGTCTTTTTCTGAAAGTTTTTACATAAATCCTGTTTTTATTGATAAAAGAGAAAAATATAAATTAAAATTTGAAGATTTGGCTTGATCTCACCAATGAATTCGTCCATGTTGAAACAGCAAGAATTTCTGAAATTTGTTTTATTTTATTAATTCCAACTCATCCACAATTTTACGGAATAAACCATCTCTAGTTCTTGCCCATACACTTAACTTTCCATTTGTATACTTGCACTTTACTTTCAAGCTATTGTTCAAATTTAAAAATAAATCTAGTTAGGAGCCACACAGATTTTGCTCCATGTTAAAAATGACACCGAGGAAGAAGACACTAATCTTCTTCAGAAAATGTTCCAGGAATCAAATTTAAAAAGTTATATTTTCTTCCAAGTCCAAAGAGAAAACTAATGTATTAAAACAAAAGATAAAATGTTGGTTATGGACTAGAGATGAATATAAAACTAAATGCAAATTTAATTTAGAGATTGAAATATATGTCAATGAATATAAACAATGTTTTCATAAAAGAAATATATTTTTTTATTTTTAACTGTCAAAATTGAAATGCGCGCTAGTTTGTAGGTATTTATATCACGTGTTTTTCTTACTTCTTTTACAATTGCGAGACCCGCCACTCACTTGTTTACCAAATCCGCGCAGTACGTAAGCCTTGAAATAAATCATGGCCGACATTAAAAATAAATATAAGAGTCAACAAACTTCTTAGAAGGATAATTAATATGTTTAATAAAAGGTAAGTGTTCTTCCAATTGGTCGGTACGTGTTGGAACTTGCTCTCGTTCTCCCCTTCAGGAAGCATCAGAGCATGCTATTTTGACTTCGACTTCGACTTCAAACACACAGAGAATACCAATACAAACAGAGAGTGCCAATACAAATTAACAGTTCCGGTGTAAGCGGAAAACATTAATCTTGGATATGATTAGTCTTAATGCAAGAAAGACTCTAGTACAGCATCGGCACGCCCTCAAAAGATCGGCATCTCTTTGACACCAAACAGCGGTCTAATAATCTCAAAGTTGACTAGGAAGTTCGTGTCCAAGTATATTAATACTACTTTATTAAACCTCTCACACCTTAGCTATTTACCAAAACCTTCACAGAATCAATATTAGTGTTTTTAATCCTATCTTAAAAGGGAAAAAAAGAAAGACAATTAATTAGCATATTATGTCAAAAGCCTTTGAATATTTGACATCTTTTTTACTCTGGCGCCCCCCATAAATGTGATTTAAATTCAAACACACATACAAATATATAACATTTTAAATTATATTATATAATTATAGAGTAGTCACACGCCCCTATAAGATATTTAGAAAGGCCTTCCTGTGAAATCTTTTTAAAATCGAATGGATGCCCCTATAAGCTCTTTGGAGTTTTTACTTTCTCTGCTCCTTGGCGAGAGAAAGTATTGTGATCGTCCAAATATCGAACTTTAGATTTTGATAAATGTCGATGCTTCATGACTTCCTAAATATAAATAAATAAAAAGCTTTACATTTTGGGTAATTTTATATTCACTATTAATACTTCCACCATCGCTGAGCAAGCAAATGATAAATAAGTAGGTTATTATTTATAAACTGTTGATAAAAAAAAAAACTCCCTGCTGCTATCTTCGTGTAAAAGAGAGTCTTGACTTTTTGATGTTGGCTGCTTATGCCAAGGCCTGAATAGGCATTATTTATCCATACTAACAATAAACTAAATACATGCGATCAAATTAATAAACGTCCGAAAAGATACAGTAACAAAAGAGTTTTGATTTGTTCTGACACACAGACACACACACACACACACACGTCCATAGGGCGGCATTAACAAAGAGCCACTACCTAAAAATTTCCTAGTCTAAAGATTTCCTGCCACACCGGTAGCATAAATATAGCAGTAGCAGTAATTCACAATGCCACTAACTGAAATCTGTAGTTCAACTAAGCTGTATCATATAAATGTATATCTTCAGTGCCGAAGATAAATAACCTTACTAAATCGTGTGCAACATTAAAGGTGTTATTTATTCAATAAAATATCTCGCATAATTCTGTATGCACATAATTGGCGCTCGATCACGGGGCTATAAATACCAACTATATCATACAAATACCGTAATGATTTAATTAGTGCTCGATCACGGGGCAATTATCAACTGATTAAACGGTATCAATTCAATCGGCGCCCATCGCCAACCAGTAATTATATAATCGACGCCCAACGTGGACCGATTAATTCAATATTTTTGTAATCGACGCCCAAAGCGGACCGATTCATTCAATATAAATATAATCGATGCCCAACGTGGACCGATTCATTCAATAACTTAATATAGTATGTGTTTTGATTTTATTTAGCTAGTGAACATTTGCTTTTCAATTAAAGTGTTAATTTTCAAGTTACAAATCATCTAATTGTTTCTGCCCCGCTCTGTATAATTATGATGTACCCCTTTGAATAGAAGGAACTATCATTATCAACGTATAGTGATTATTCCATCATTTGCAAATAAATCTTGTTGATCGAGGTCTACTAATATTCAAGGATGTTTAAAGCTTATTCGTGGAGATAATTTGCATATGATGTGGTTTATGCCCGTCATTGTTTATGTGATAAGCTCATTAGTGGATTTGCAACCTTTAACCTTAATCTTGCTGCAACGAAGATTAAACTATCGTGTTTTTTTTAATGGTCAAGCTGAATATTGCCACATCTTATGTGTAGAATAAAAATAAAACTTAAAATCATTTGACCTTAGATAAACTTTAGTTATTTAATAAATCATATACTAGTATTTATCATATAATAAGACTTAGCCAACTTAATTTTGAGACTATGCCATAGTTTGTGCAAAATCATTTTTATTTATACAGCACTTTAGATGCTTCTTCTTAGGAATATTAATAATTAATATATATTAGATTTATATTATATTGATAAACCTTAAAATATCTAAGTGCTAATTATAAAATAGCACTACTAAAACAAATAGATAATTTTTGTTGGAGATTTTGATTAAAAGTATTTTTAAATTTAGCACAAGGTTAAAAATAATGACCAATTTCTCCTTTATTCAAACATTTTATATTCTATTGAAAAATATAGAAAGTAGCAACATTGAAAAAGCCTCAGTCTGCAATTTTTTTAAATAAAAATAATAATTACAGATATATTATGCATTTCTAAATCAGTGTTTTATATTTTCTTTTGCATCAAATCTATCCCGTTTTTTTTAATTTGAAAAATGTCAACAAGATGTAATAGTATTCCATACTACCCTTATCTGAGGTTTTTATTCTTAGCTTTCAGTTTGATACCAAAATCGAATTAATTTATAAAATATCCATTGATCAGGATTGTAATTATTATAATACTATAAAGCCACATGGCTGACTCACTCACTGATATTAATGTTTACCCACTTCCAGATGTGCTAGAAACTTGAAATTTGGCAAATTTATAGCTTATAGCCTGTAACCGATGCTAAAATTCCAAAAAGTTTTTTTTTTTTAAATTTTAACTCCCGAAAAAATTCAAAATAATGGAGCATATTTAATGTCAGTACGGACCTTTCTTTGGAGGTCTCTTGTGGCTAAACCGTAAGACCTATCAAAAATCGACTTTGGAATTACATTAGTGTACATCCGCTTGCAAAGAAAACTTACTGGAAGTTCGGGGGTAATCCCCCAACGAGCAAAGTGAGTGGCTCGTTTACAACCTGCCGCATCCGTTTGTCGGAGTAGTAGTCGTAAGATGTGCCGTGCTATACAAAATTGAATGTCTACAATGTATTGTCATAAACTGTAATTTCAACCAATAGGAATTAAGAAAACATAAGCAGTAAAAAGAAAAAAATGTATATGACTGTTTCAATTTATGTAACTATAGGTAACACTGTTGTCAATGTTAACTTTGTAATAAACTTATAAATAGTTTTGGTTCTAGCAAGAAAAATACATTTAAAAATACTTCCGCCTATCATCAAAATCACTGGCTTTGAAATACATGGCACAATTTGATTTTGGGTAACTTCCCTTTGAAAGTTTGAGCGGTTTGGGTCCATTGAAGGTTCTTCTTGGATTCGTCTTTGTAAAGAGGATCTTTTTAGTCATAGAACGGTGGTTATTGTCTGACACACTCAATCAAAATTCAATTTAGAAATAGTTTAAACTTACACAAAAAAAAATCACAAAAAAATCTAGGCTAAGAGCATACATACACCAGCATGGACCATGTCTATAAAATCAAAGTCATATTAATGTTTGCAAATAATTTAGAAACATTTTTAAATATTGTATTATATGTATTTATTATAAATTTAAAAAATGCAATAAATATTTATTTTTATTTACAAGAACTATTTTCCTGGATTAAATAAATATGCATTTTAACAAATTTTAGCTGTCCAACTATTTTACTTTATGATTGGCTGGATGTAAGGGGTCGCAACGACATTGTTGGAAGAAACCAACAATGTTCATTCCTTCCAACAATATTTTAGACAGCTGCTATATTACAACTTCTACTCCAATAAGCAGGTACGACAGGTTGTAGACGATCCATAGCTTGAAAGCCACAATTAAATAGTTTGTTCATTGCCATTAGTTTTTATTTTTTAACTAACAATTTTAACCAGGAAAATAGTACTTGGAGGAAATCCTAGGAACAAATCCCCCCTTCAGTCAGTTTTCCCTTTTCCCTTCCAAACTGGGGACGTCAACTAGTAATAGTAAGTACTCTTGATAAAGGTAGTGAAATTTAATAATCGATTATTATTATTATTATTATTATTATTATTATTATTAGCACCGCGTTTTACTACCCGTTCGGGTTATACGTACTTACGCTGATGTGTATTGGTAGGGTGTATTGTGAGATGAAATGGAGGACCTACAGTTTAACGTGGAATCCGAACCACGGTGGAGGCCTGGCATTCCCCACGTTCACAAGATGTGTTGTCAGAGGTGAAGGAAGGGTTTGGTAATCAGATAAATCTATGCCGGGACCTAGGATTGAACCCCGGCCGCCAGCACAAAATTTAATAATCGATATAAAATAAAAGCTCATTTTTATTTGTGTTAATTAGTGGCAGATACAAAAGGACGAAAGAAAAAGTTTAGGAGCGAAACAAATTAAGACGTTCAGTTGATACTTGTCTCAGGACAGTTCCACAGGAGAAGAAGAAATGTAGTAATTGAAAACATTAACAGACTTTCCCCTATCAGACACCACCAATCCCCATCCCTGTCTTTAAAGTAAGTGGTTTTGTTTTAGTTCGGACGTCCCTTGACCTAGATTTGTGGATATACCACTACCAAATACCTCATGATACTAATACTGGTCAGGCACAAGTGCAAAGAACTAGAGTGCTGCTACCAAGCGGCGCAGTGTTGCATACTAGGGTCCACGAAACTCAAAACTTCGCCCATTTAAAATTCCAACTATTTGCAGAATGTACCTACCAAGGGGTAGCTTGACAGATTAATATAACTGATTATATTAAATCAGTTATATGTACTAATGTTTTTCTGTCAATAGCAGTTTTAAAACATTATCAGAATAACAAGGTAGCACTGATTTGTTTGTCCCATGTCTACATTGATTCTAATGAAGGGGGAGGTTTTTGAGGATTTATTCACACCCAGCCGTTCCTAATTTTCTGAATTTTGTAAGATATTTTATCGACATTTATACATATATATATATTTTGTGGAGAGCTCCTTCTCTTCACGAGTCCCAGGCCCCTGGAAAAATTATTAGTAAGGAATTTATTATGAGAGTAATGCTGAATCTGAATCAACAGGAAATAGAGGATTTTTTTAGAATTAGTTCACTTTTTGGCGAAATACGATCTAATGCTACGTGAACATGTTCTGAGAATCAAGATGGAAAAAGGTTTGCTAAATACTATGTCGCCTACTATTCAGAACGAGTTTATAGAAATTTAAGGAGAAAAATTAATAAGCAAAGTTATCGAGCTAGTAAAAGAAGCGAAGTACTTTTCTCTGCTATTCGACAGCAATCCTGATATTTCTCACAGGGATCAAACAAGCCAAGAGATGCTGAATTGTCATATGAAACCGAGTTGCAAAGAGAAATATCTTTTTTTTTTCTGTACAGAGTGATCCAATAAACTACTCTCAGATTTCAACAGCTTCATGTTCTTGCTGAGAAATATGCCTTTCTCACTCCGTCAAATCTTTTGAATGACCAATACGAGTTCAACTAAATAAAGACTACTGGTACGATGACATATTTTATAAGCATGGGTAGTAAGACGCGATAGTAATAATAATAATATAACAAGAGTGCCTCGTTTGGAGGAAAACACCTCGGAGTGTTTTGTTGGTGCTGCTAAGCAAGACGTCACAGAGACGTGTAAGGAAGATCCCCTTGAAATTTAGCAGTTTATTTAAAAATAGTCTTGGGAACTCCACTCCAAGTAATGTAATACTTCTACGAACTTAAATAGACCGTGTGCCCATATATTCATACATTTTGATATGATCGTCCTAACACGTCTACTCCATTAGACATCCAAGCGTGAGAGGGCTTCTACAAGACAAGCGTCTTTCTTAGCGGAGGACTGTGAACCCCATAGTTTCATACTCTCGAACCCAGATCACTACTTGATTTCTTTCCATCGACCAATGGTGTTATTTTCTATGAGCGCGCAAACTAAAAATGTACATGGCTTTAATCTGCACCTGTTATTAATTACTGCGCAATACAACCCGGAAATAAACCATGCTTCTGACATGTGCAGCTAAACAAAAGAAAAAAAAAGAAACATGGCCGTAGTTTAGAAAATATAAGTTTAATTTAAATTAACTGAAAAGAAGGAATATGAAAATATTTACTCTAAAATATGATCTCAAATATTAATAAAGACAGGAAAAACGATATCATTACAAGACATAAGGTACTTTTCAAATTCACCAATCAGGACTATTTATTATATATAAGTATTTCGTTATATTTGGAAGAAAGTACAGAAAAGGTGGATAGTAAACATATAAAAGGGAACAAAAACAATATGACTAACAAAGAACAAAAGAAAACAGTTCACACTTTACATTGCTGCCAATGGACCTCTTGTTAGTACACTTGGATAGGGTTGACTCAATGAAATCAAACAATTTAAAATGTATGCAGTATAATTTATTTTCTACTAACTCTACAAATAAATATGTTAGTTACACTTTGAAAAATTATAGTTAGTAGAATAAAATATACAAAATAGAGATAGCCTCCAAACACATTTAAAGAATTATAAAACCCTAAGTAGCGTGAATAATTATCACAATTGACTTGTACAAAAAATATTGAGTTTGATTAATATAATTCAGTCCTTGAGATTCGTCCATAGGTTAGGTAACCTCATAACAAACATATTTTTAAAATGGTGATTTCAAAATATCACAAGTTGTAAAAGTTATAAGAAAACTATTTTATATTTAAATAAAACACACTTCATTTAACCTTCAAAAATTGGCAGATCTTACATAGTAACCAATAATTATCAAGACAAGATTTATCAAAATATTAGTCATATAGAGAAATAATTATATTTAGTAACATTATCCTAGAAATATTTATGACTATAAAGAACTGAAGTGGCATTCAAGTGATTAATAAGTGCTTAGTAAAACGAGGATTGTTTCACTGTTCGCTTCACAGAAACATTGTTAGGATGTGGATGGAAGTCAATATGGAGAAATAGTTATGTTATGCCTGGATAGAAACTTCTCTCATCATTTATTGCTATACTCGCATCACATGTCCAACCTCATATCACTTTCACACTTGCACATTAGTTTTAATTTCAATTTCCTGTATGTTATGATATTTCTATTACATGTTCCTATCAAAGTGATATATATTTTTATTTTTTAGGAAGTGGTGTTGTGTGTTTCACTCTCTCTCTTGATGAGTTCTGATAGAATGAAACCTAGCTCGAGGATAGAGCAGTAACAATAGACTTAAGAAGCAGCCATTTCCTTTTCATTGTAAAAATCTTATTGTGTATGTTCCTTTTATATGTGCCGATCCACCTTTCTTGTAACTTCTTCCAAATATATTACTACTTTAATTTTTAGAAATATTCCTATATCATAATAAACACAAAAGAAACCCCACAGAGATTCCACTATTTGTGGGTATTTTTGTCTGTATTTCTTATAATGATAAGGAGATATTAAAAATAATGTGCAATTTGAAGGTGCAGATGTGAAGAGTGAATATTGAATTCCTTCCCTATGATTTGAAATAATATTACGTTTCCACATTGGTTTCCTATATTTCTAAATATTTATTTTTGTATCCTAGTAGCTAAGTAATAAAATAGACAAAACATACCTTAACACCAAAAATAAATTTCTGGGTGTGGACCTAAACTAAAGACTATAAAATAAATTTCTGGGTGTGGACCTAAACTAAAGACTATAAAACAAATTTGATACTTAACTAAAAGAATTATGGGTAAAAAAACAAACTTACATATTATGTTTCTGAAATTAAGATAGAGGAACAAGATATAAAATAACACCAACATGGTTGTAAGTAGGAATGAGGTATGTCTAAAGTAGGAAATTACTTTTTAAGTGTAAAAATACTTTTATATTTAGTGCCATCTGTAACTGTAAACTTTTAATAGTAAAACATTTGATAATAGCTTAAATAAAATTGGTTCAACACAAGTAATGAAGAGATATATTGTAGATTTATATTTAGTGTCCTTGAGATACACAGCTTTGACTTCTGACTAGTAGTTCTATTTATCAAGTGGCGCTCGAAACATAATGAATAGCATTCCTATTAAGCTGATGCACAGCTGATAGTGTCATGACTATTATTTTGTTTGTTTATGCCTTGAATGTCAGTCATTTAGTCAAAAGTTTTTTCATAAGAAGAATCTGTTTTGCTTTAATCACCATTTGAAACTAACACAGGTCATACATGTATTTTGTTCAAGCTCCATTTGATTTACATGGTATTCAAACTTGAGCATAAGCGGAGGACTAACTGTAAGTATATAAAACATTTAAAACCAAAACTTTGCTCATATTTTGCCATTTAATATTGTATAATCCGAACATGTAGTAAGATGCGGTTAAAAAAATATTTAATTCAAAGGATGTTAAAAAAAAGAGCATGAACAAATTATTCATCGTAACAGTTAGTGAATTAAAAGCTCTAGGTTATAGATATTTTAGAAGTGGATTTGTCCAATAAATCATATTATGCTAAGTTTTGGTATAAAAGTGATTGAATATAAATTAAGAAAAATAAAGTGTTAGGGAAAAGTGACAAATAACTCCAAATTAAAATTATATAGGAGTGGAAATAATATAAGCTTAAATTAACAAAATGCAAGCTTGCAGAAAAAGTTCTGAAAAATGCATCATGTCTTAAAATAAAGGTATATGATGCATTTTGACGATTTACTTAGATCTAGTACGTTATTTTTCTGCAAGTCTGAAGTATTTATGAATAATGTAACACTGTAGACATATTGATGTTTCCCTTTTAATTTTTATCTATACAATAAATCATTAATCACAAATATAACTTTTCAGGGTCATGTCCACAAATTTATGTCAGGGGAGGGAGGTCCAAATTATGATTAAACTGCTCATTCTGTGTAATGGCCGAGGCCAATTGGATTGAAGGCAGGTTGGAGGGGACATGCTAATATTTTCAATGACTCAAGATCAGTTAGGTCTCACTAATTAAAAACCATACAAATCTGAATGTTTAATATTATGGGTATGCCTGGCTTTCAAACTTTAAGGCATATTTAATTTGACCAGTGGCGGCTTCTAGCTAAAATTAGTGGGGGTGCTGCTCCGGAAAATGTTTAGCCTTTGTTTTAAAATTGTGTAAAAGGAAAAAAACATGTATAAAAAGAAAATTTATTCAGGAACTTGATAAAATCTTAACAAAAAACAAACTATTTTACTTATGACTCATTTGGGTTATGCGCTTATGTACTAGTTATGCTAATGGATTAGGGATGAGGAAGATTCTATTTAGAGGAAGTGTGCGAGCATTTGCGTGGAAGACAGTGGAAAACCTTTTTGTAAGAACCACCTTCATTACAACCAACCAAGATTAAAACCTTGATCTCCCTGTCATTGGCAGTCTAATCTATCATGAGAGTGACATCTTAGGCCAGCAGTTTCCAAACTGTTTGAATCGCAAAGCGCTATTCAGCAGGAAAATTGGTCACAGAGCACTATAGTTGCCTTGAAGCTAAAGGCATGCACATTCACCTTTTGCTATATTTACCTAACTGAAATTTTTAAAATGGTTAGTCGATTGTTTATTGTATAGTAAAAGCATGAATTATTTTTAGATTTCTAAATAGCTTAAATTTTGATCCAAACTTAGTTTTTCCTATTGAAAGCCATTGAAAATTGTAACTTTAAATATTTTTTTCTCAAATCAACATTATGCACATAAGTGTCTTTTGTATAAGAGCGATTATATTTTCACAACTTTACCGAATGACAGCAGTATTCACGATGGAAATGAATGTTTAAGCATTTGAGCATGTTAAACATCAAGTTTTATTTTCTCCCTTAATCTCAGAGAAATAAGGAACTTAGCTAAATAAATGCAAAACAACAACCAAAAACATAAATTAACCTAGAGCAACACATTTGATAAAGAATTCAAAGCAGGTATTGTAAGTTCACAATATGTTACCCACACAGATTGTGTTAAAACCATTTACATGGCTGCAAAAAAAAAAGTATAGATCATGAACTTAAATTCCAATGAGAGGGATGGGACTGCTGTGTTTTGATTTGCACAAATATCTGGCTCTGATAGTAACTTTTTAGTTGCAAAATTCTCTTTTACCGCAGAATATTATGTCAAATCATTCAAGTACTCATACTGCTTCGATGCCAGGTTGGCTTTTCTGACATTCAAATAAATAACATTGCACTGCTACTTGATCTGTTTCGACTCTCAACTATACTCTGTTTCGACTCTCAACTGTATACTGACTGAACTTCAACTGACTGAGAGTGCGAAGAAACGCGAGCTTTTAATATGCAATAGAAACTTCTCAGAAAATTCTGGAATGTTGTTGATGCAAACAATCGTATCTGAAAACTCGGTGAAGTTCTTAGAGACGGGGGGAACTGGCATCCTCTAGTATCTCTGGTTTCGCCGCGTGCTGTCTGTAAATAATTTCTACCCAATACTCGCCTATACTCAGTTCATGGACGCACAAATTCACAGTTTTGATATCTTGTCACATTTTATTTATTTTTATTTCCAATCTATTTACGGAGCAAACTTTGGATACCGCTGTCTTAGACCATGCTGCCTCCGAAGAAGTTTGAAGCATTAAATTTAATCATGTATTAAATGCCGGGGACTTTCACTTGAATCAAAAATCCTAAGAGAAGTGTCTTCCCTTATCGCCAACCAGGCATGCCCATGTCTAATTCATTGCTATGAATGCACATAGAAGAATAAACAGGTAAGGAGGGAAATATATTGACTCAGGAGTGGGAGATGCGTGTCCCCCTTCCCTCTTTGTAAATACATCACTTTTTCTTGTACAGGTTCTGCACTTCCTTCTATTCTGATAATTATGATGTAATAAGGATGAAACATTATCAAATAAATAAATTGAATTCTAAAAATTAATGTTTCAATTAATTAATAATTTTAATAATCCATCATGTCTTTTACCACTTAAAAGGTTTCTGAATAAAAATATGTGGGTTGTATAGAATATATATTAAATAATAGGCTAATGATGGTTTGACATTTGCTCATTGGGTTTAGTGGTTATTTTTTTATGTATATTTTATAAGATTAGAAAATCAAATGTTTCATGAAAGACCCATTTTTCATGCAGTGTCTATAGATGCCACTATGAGATGGTCTACAATAGGTTAACCATTGCTCTCAGTCATCCAGCATAGAGTCAAGCCAGTCCTCCAGGTTTTCATCCTTCTTGACATTAGAGGACAAAAGGAGAAGATTTGTTTCATCAGCTTCGTCATCTGAAGACAAATGAAAACAGAAAGGGTTTGTCAACACAACAACAAAAAAGAAGCCAAAATTAAAATATTACACAAAAAATAAATCTGATTTACAAAACTTTGTGTGGCTCCTGTTCAACAGAAAACAACTCCTCCCTATTTCACCCCCAAAACATTTGACAACAAAACTAAGTGTGTAATATGGAATATATTAAAATGCACAAAAAAATATCCTTGTGAAATGAGGTACCAGTACATTAACAGCTTGTGGACAGATTATTTTATTTGTTCTAGGTAGCACTAATGTGAAAAAAAAACACTAAATTTTTGGATGCAGTCAATGCCAAAAAAAAAATTGTATTATTAGAGTTATATAAATTACATGACCCTACTAATATCAGCACACATGAATGTTTGGTTATATACATATGTCCTAGTCTTTGGTTCATATCAAGTAAGTGTAATATGTACAGTGCAATTAACATAGGAAGATCATTTTAAAAGTAAAAACACATTTCTTGCAGCCAGCATTAATAAAATATTTCTTTATAATCGATGTTATTTTATAAATATTGATATGCCTCTGTCACTTTTGATAGATATTATCACAGGACTCGATGCATGAATACATGAAAATAGAGCAATCAGATAAAACTCTTTCTCTGAAGATTGAACCGTATGATAGAAAACTTTTGCTACTGAAATACAACCATTTAAAGTTTAGTGTGCAACTATTGAGCTATGCTATTAAATCAGATGAGTTACATTATTTGTACACATTAAAGTTTAAAGTGAAGAATTTCGCAGAAAAAACACAACACACAGCACAGATACCACACAAGACATTCTGGTGATTTATACCTAAATTCAATTAAAACAAAGTACAGAACAAAACACTCTTTTGTTTCATGGCTACCAAGTGTACAGCCACCTCCAAAAAACACCAAAAACCCACGTGTTTTTAAAAATAAACAAATCTATTTTAATTAAATCATTATCTACATGGGATTCTCTGATCTCCAGTTAATATTTTTCAAACTTAACGTCGCCTCCCCC
>CABFVX010004034.1:8641-24935 GCA_902151425.1 Timema shepardi | reverse complement strand
CCCCCCCCCCCACCCCTCTGTGGGCCGGATCTGTCAGGATAGCTTGCGGGGAAGGGTAGGTTCGGCAAGCTAGTTGGTTGGGTTTGAAATTAGACTGGAGTTTTCGTATTTAGGTTTAATAGTAGAACTAAGAAATAATACAACAATGTGAGGTGTTATAAAAGAAATATAAGAACTTGGAGGTTTGTGCTTGGGAAAGAACTGGCTAAGTCGTGAATACTTAAACTGTTGGAACAGCTGACATGGCTCACGACCCCCTACGGACATGAACTTGGTAGCCTGGGCACGGTGGTTGCCCTCTAGAACACATACCACTGATGACTCAAAGTTATAATCTGCTATGTTTAAGGGATGGGCCTTTGAAATAATGTGTCAGCCTCGATAGCAATAAAACAAAGAATATTATAGCCCGATCTGGCCTCGTTACTTCACCACTAGAACAATTTTGTTGTGAGTAGTCAGTATTCCGTTTCAATGTTTTCTAATTCAGTACATCAAGTTCGCACGGCCAGTGTTTTCAGACACGTTGGTCCAACGAAGTTGTGCAAATCAAAATAAACATCTAAATCTAGTTCAGAGCTGTGACATTACTTTAAATAATGTTATAAAATCAGATTATTAATAAATATTAAAATCCTGGTAGCAAAATATTGATCAGAGCCTTTTTGAATCACATACTTTGTTTTATAAAATCATGCATACACAAAACTTAATCAAAAAAACTGCAACCAACCAATCAACTAATTCCTGTAAAATTAGTAAAAATAACATTATTTAATTATTTGATATATTACTGTCTCTAAATCTAATAGATGCATGTTGACTAGAGATTGGCCACTCGAATCTTCGAATCCATGAATCCACCGAATCCTTACAAGTATTCGAGATTCGAGGATTCGTGCTTTACTGGATTCGATGATCGAATCTTTCATCTCATAAACAAAGCATGATATTTTGAATTCAATAATTACTTAGTTAGGCCTACTTGGAAAGCACAACTTAATCCGTAATATTTATTTTGTCGGACAAAACAGATAAAAATGAATACAATCTTCTTTAAAAAAAAATTGTTAGGTGTGGAAAATCTTACGTGCCTTGTACCCTACCCTCTCTCCTATATGGGAAACTTGGACTCGACCGTTTCGGCACATGTTCACTCCTAAAACTTTCACCTCACGAACTATTTAGTAAATATTTTAATGAACCCAATAAAACTCTTAAAAAACCGAAAATCAAAACTAGAATTACAAATAAACTAGAAATAAACTAAACAACTTAAGTAAATAAGAACACATTACGCATGATACAAAGTCAGCCGCCATTACACAAGATATAAAATCAGCCGCCATTACACAAGATATAAAATCAGCCGCCATGACGAATATTAGGTTTACTCGCCCAAGTGATGATTAAAATGAAGATACTGTTAATTCTTACTATCCAACTGGTTTTAATTATCTACAACTATGCAAAGAACCCAAATTTATTGCATACAATCCTTAAGTTAGACATTTTGTTGGGTTTCACGAAAAATATTATTATTATTATTATTAGCACCGCGTCTTACTACCCGTTCGGGTTATACGCACTTACGCTAATGTGTAATGGTAGGCTGATTTAGTTTAACGTGGGATCCGAACCACGGTGGAGGCCTGGCATTCCCCAGATTCACAAGATGTCTTGTCAGAGGTGAAGGAAGGGTTTGATAATCAGATAAATCTGTGCTTCATGAAAAATAAATATTGTCAACAGTCAGACAGCAATAAAGCTGGGTTTTTTAATCCCTACCGGCCTAAATATCGTTTATCAATTGTTTGTTTGAAATCGATTCAGATAATCTGATCACTTAGTAAGCGCTTTCGAGTTTTAGGAATCAAATAACGACTTGCTAATCTATTATTTATTTTTAAATGGATTTTAACTTAGTTTTTATTATTTTTTTAAATATGTTATTGAAGTAATTGTAGAAATATTCAAACCTAGTCCTACCTTATAAAATGGGAGTGAACATATTGTAGTCGAAAATGTGTTTGTGTTTTAAATAGAATGTATTCTCAGAAATCGATATATCGCAAGAATCGAATATATTTGTTTACTGCACGAAAATAGATAATGGATATAAAAATAAAATAATAATAAAACATACTTAGGCATTATTGAGTTCACTATTTCCAATGTATGTTTAATTGTTAAGCATGTTGTAGTAGTTTTTATTAAAAATATCTGTTTTTATTTTTATTTTCGCTATTTTAATACAATAAAATATCCTTTAATGATGATTAAAGTTGATCAAAGAATAAATAGACCTAATCTGTTTATTTCACATGTTTTTAAGAAACTTAACTCATTTTAACAACACTTTTAAAAATAACTTAAAGACACCCATATTTTGATTGATTTGATTTTTAAACAATAATATGAGTCTAGATTGTTTAATTTAGCTGGATTTTAACCTGTATTTTGTGAGGGGTAGTCAGGGTTGATTAAAATTGAAAGCGTGATTGAAATAAATCTTAATTCACAGTTTAGGCCTATATTGTATAATGTAGGTTAATTTATAAATCATTAAAATTTATAACACTTTTATAGGATTTGGATTCGAAAATAAAATGTAGATTCGGATTCGAGAAATAGTGGATTCGACCCATCTCTAATATTGACTGTTTGTTATTTACCCTTTCTTTTAGTAAAATGTCCTCATATACCTAAAAATCAGGTATTGTATCTATTTCAATGTATTATCACTGTCCATCATTAAATATAAATGGTAAAATAAAATGGTAAGATCTCTACCTCGAGCTCTGCTCAAGGAGATCAAATATTTTGATTGTTAATTTATAAATTACTTGTAACATTGATATTAAAATTATAAACAGTGAAATATTGTATTGTAAACTTAAACTAAATAATATTTTAAGTATCATTCTATGTTACCAAACGATTGAAACAAGGACATGATCATACCATTATTCAAGAAATAAGATAGGAAAAGATGTGAGAATCACAGAGGAAACACCCTATTGTCACATGACTTGAAACTGATGGAAAATATTAGAGAGAAAAGACTAGATACAGCAGGTGGAGTAAAACCACAGATTTAGGAAAGAAAGGTGCGGTGCACCAGTGACCTGATTTTAGTCACTATAATGTTATTATTAATAATAATAATATTTAGCACCGTGTCTTACTACCCGTTCAGGTTATACGCTATATGTACTAATTACTCTAATGATTAAGGAATTGGGAAGTTTAAATTAGAGGAAGTGAACCCGCATTTGCGTAGAGGGAGAGTGGAAAACCATTTAGGAAAAACCACCCCCAGTTCACCCGACCAAGATTCGAACCTCGATCTCCCTGTACTCAGCAGTCGAGCTCAACAAGACAAGCGTGTTAGCCAACTACGCCACAGAGGCGGGTAATGTTAATGTTGTTATTATTATTATTAGCACCGCGTCTTACTACCCGTTCGGGTTATATGCACTTACGCTAATGTGTAATGGTAGGGTGATTGTGAGATGAAATGGAGGACCTACAGTTTAACGTGGAATCCGAACCACGGCGGAGACCTGGCATTCCCCACATTCACAAGATGTCTTGTCAGAGGTGAAGGAAGGGTTTGATAATCACATAAATCTTTGCCGGGACTGAGGATTGAACCCTGGCCACCAGCACAGAAGTCTGACACCTTACCCCTAGACCGCCAGGTCACCCCACTATAATGTTAAGAGAGATATAACTATGTTAATATAGTCTTCTTAAACACATATAAGGCACAATATGATAGCGTGCAGGGACACGGGATGGGAGAATGCCTGGAGAGAAGACATGTACCATGAGATCGTGATGCTTTAAAGGAGCTGTTAGTGGTTTGAGACCAGATGTCGGGTACTAATATTCATCATAGCAATGGCTGACATGAAGAATAAAGCTAAGCACCACAACAGAAAAAAATGTAAAGGTCTTGGTTTTTGCCGACAATGTCATGGGGTAGAATGAGAAATTTACTGAGTTCAGAATCCAAATCAATGTTCTTTTAGCATCATTCTTGATAATTATGTTTCTATCTCAGATGTATCCAGGTAAGGAAGAACATGGTCCGTTTTAAGAATAATTACAATATGATATAAAATACAAAGTTGGTTTTTGTATTGTTACTATTTACAATGTACAATTTACATTGTAAAAACTTTTTACAAATTGTCTTATTCTCTTTGTACTAATTTCCATGGTGTACCATAATCCCACAGGAGAGTAGGGCACAGGTAAGAGAGGGGTATTTTGGGAGTCATTTTCCATCATTTGTTTCAAGGATCTCGAACCTGGATCCAGCGGTCTCGTATTATTGCTTGCTGACTGACTAATCGGTCAAACATCGGTTAAGTTGGCTATTTATCTAGTGAGGAGAGATTTCAGAGAATTGTTTACACACGGGATATTTCTATGTTTATATTTATTTGTGTGTTAAGGTTTTTTAGCCAAGTGATCCGCTGTTTTATTGTAGTAGAGGACTTTATATAAATAAGCGTGATGAAGGTTTATTTTTGTGCATAATTTGATATTTAAAAGCCATTTTTTAAATTATTTTGCACTAAGCATATGTTTTTCTGCCTTACCTATTCAGAGATAAATATTATCATCGATCATATGCAGCCTAGGGTGGTTATGTTGTTTAATTGCTCCTAGTTGTTTTGACTGGGTAGTTGCAATCCAAAAGTGACCAAAGTTTTGGGTATCCATTTTCTTAATGGAATCTAAGGTTAATTTAACTTTTAATAAATTAATGATATTCTTAATGAAAATAAAATAAAATGTGACATTGGAAAATTGTTGAAATTTTTTCACAAGAAATTTTGGGAAATAATTTTTCCCGCCCAATTTTTGGGAACATAACTTCCCAAATTTTGGGATCCTGCCAAGGCCTAGTTTACAGTAATCATTTTTTCTAAATTTCCCCGGCCTCATTCCTACTTCGTCGAATATAAAATAAAAAACACACTGTGTTGCCAAATATTTTTCAATTGTTTGAATGTACAGAGTTGCCACTATTTTCTTATTACAAAATTCCCTGTGTTTTCCAGGTTTTAAAGAGGAAATTTTCATTTTTCCAGACACCTAATATATATATTATAAATATAATTATAGAGGCATCAAATTGTGTTTTAGAGAAAATATTAGAAATGAAGAGTGTTAATTTGTCATTGCAGGCCTATTTTATTGTTCAAGGTAAAACCATGTTTAAAAATTATTTGGAAAAGGGATGAGACATGAATGACACACATTTTCTAGAAGGAAAGATTTGTTATATTTGCTGTAGGCCCTGAATGGAATGAAAGGAAAAAAAGTGGAAATACCAAAAATACAATTTTGAGTTTAAATGTGGTATCTATTTTATTTTAGAAGAATATATTATTACTTGATCTAAAAAAATATTTTAACCAATTTTAATTATTGTATATGTACTGTATAAACTAAGTAGCCCACACACAAATCGTGAATAATAATTTACAACAATGAAATTAACATGTGATGTTCCTCACTCAATAAAATGCATTTCCTCTAATAAACTGCTATCCTTTTCCCTAACATATTGTATTATATATATAAATCAAACGAGATAGTCAACTCTCAATTTAGCGGGGTAACGGATGGCTGCTAAACTCCGTTATATCAATTTCCATGGTAAATCTGCAACTCCATTAAAACTACCAAATACATTAAGTACTTGATTAATAAACGATTTGACACCATCATACATACATTTATCATAATAACTATTATTGAAAAATCAATCATCAGTAAAAATACACTTAAACAACTTTTTACCACAAACACAATTATTAGGCCTAAGGCCCATTATACCAGTTTTGAACAAAATCTTTAAGCTCGTTTTAAAATATTTCAAGTTTTTGAAAAAAATCACTCATCAGTAAACTAGCCCCCAACAATTTTTTTTTACCGAAACAACATATATATATATATATGTTGTTATTTGGAAGGTCAGTTAGTCCATATATATTTATTATAATCAAACTCGGATACGATACCAGTATCGATACATTTCTTTCAATACCAGATATTTCAGTATTGATACCAACCTTTTGATATTTTAATAATATCAGTATTTTTTACCCGATATCAAAAGATTTTAATTTACCTGCTTTTATTCTTTTACTTTCTTTATTTTTCCGATTATTTATTCAATTTACTCATCTTGTCTTATTACTGCCTTTAATTTTCTATCGCTAAATGAAAGTATCGATACTGGGAAATTTTTATATACTTCTCGGTCTCAAATATTGATATTTTGTCAGTATTGCATATCTCTAACATTGTCCTGAACTGGAGAGAAAGATCTGAGAAAAGAGAACTGTGACCTTGGAGAGGAGGGCGGTAAAAGTGGGCTAGTCCATTTCAGAGGGTGTGGAAGAAGTAAGGTAGCCATGCGCGAACAAAAACCCTTTAGGCCATTTTTGCAACCACTCTAATTTTACGACAGATTAACTGGCTGGAGGCAAATATCTTCATACACTTTTCACTTTACAGTATACTCCATTTCTTTTTATCCTGGCCACGGCAGCAACCAGGTAAACCCACCTTAGCAAAATATAAATCGGTAGATGACTGTAGTAAAAATGTTAAAACCCATGAAGATTAAAACAGACAATATTGATACCTTGGCAATTTCTAAAAAATTAAAAATATCCAAAATGGCAAGGTAGGGTACAGTCTTAAAACATCATGCTATAAAAACAATAATATCTTTCAACAGGAGTAATCAGGGCAGCAGAAATACGTGCCAGCAGCGTGGATTTGATGAAGTTGGGGGATGGGGGTGGAGGAAATAAGACATTTGTGGGATTGGTGGGGGTGAGTGGAGGAAGCCGAAAGGTGCGGCATTTTCCGAATGAGTCGTCTAGATTGCACTCGGGACTTGTTTCAAGCTGATGAGTAAGCATAAACATCATAAATGAGACATGTTCCAATCAAACTGCTCAGTTCTCCAGTCACAAATTTTAGTCCATATTTTTCCTACTATTTTAAGCTTGCAAGCACTGTATTGCCCAAATTCACTAACAAATTCCAGTAAATTCTAGCTTTTTTGTGAAATTCCCTGTATTTTCCCGGTTTTGCCTGTTTTCCAGGTGCGTGGCAACCCTGAATGTAGGAACTGCTATTAAATAAATCATGGAAAAAAATTATAATTAGCAAATAGTTTCAAAATGACTCACCTTCGATAGCAGAACGACCTTGCCTGCCCGACTGTTGCAGCTTGCTGGTGACCTCTGCCACAGGTTTCTTCAGTGAGAGCAAGAAGTCAAGGTCATCCTCGCCCTCCCCACTTGCTTTCACTGCCACTTCAATACCTTTCATCACTTCCTCTTTGTGAACCTTATCGTTCTTTCTGGCCTTTTCCACGTCTTGCTTGATCTTCTTTTCCTCTAGTTTCCCGTCTTCAATACACTTTTCTTTCTGTTTTGCATCATTATTCTTTGAACTCACTATAAGCTTTTCATTTTCAATTATAGCCTTCTTCTCTTCAAGCTTAATTTTTGGTTCTTTTCCCTCAAAAGTTTCCACCTTTTCAGATTTTCCTACCTTTCTATGTCCCTTTTTTTGCCTACTCGGACGTTGGTCCAATAAAACCGGTGCTTGTTCTATGGGCTTGGCCACATCTTCCGGTTTTGATCCTTCTGCTACTACAGCTGACAAACACTTTGCAGGAGGCGTATCTTCTTCAGACAAATCTATTTCGATACTACCATTAATTTCTTCTGTACTTCTTTCTTCTGTTTTGTATGTATTGATGGTGATTTCGTTAGATTCTATTCTACGGGCGGTTAATTTAGTTGCATTTATTTTATCTTGAGCAATGTTATTCTGAACTTTCTCAGCCAAGGAAACATTGTCTTTAGAAGCTTGAGAAGTAGTTTGTCCCGGTACGGTATCACTCAATGTAGGTTTGGTAAGTTTGTTGTGTATTACAACATTTTCACTAATTGAGTCACGGTTCAGAGAGTTCAAGTTAATGCTAGGAACTGAAATGGTTACACTCTCGCCTGTCTGACTTACAATCTTCGGTTCAAAAGAAAATGAAACTAAACTCTTATTTTCTAGCTGTACATCCTCATCAAAGTTCTCATACATGGACGGATCTGTGTTTTGGTTATTTTCTTTGTAGCTTAGTATATTAATTAACTTAGTGGTTACAGGCTTGTCATTGACACTTTGGCTGGTTTTTTTTGTTGTACTGGCAGCACTGTATCGAACCGCACTTTGTTTCACAAAATATTCCATTTTTTCCAACTCTTCATCCTAAAACATTACAATGTAGTTAAAATGATAACAACAAAATATTCTAATAATACAGTTGCACAATTTAGGTTTAGAAAAAATAATTTTAGGATACTTACTAAGCCAATTATTAAAATAGTTACATATCATTTTTTCTAATTCTTTATATAATTTAATTTGAACTTAATAAACTTAGTTAATGTAAAATATATTATTACATAAAAAAGCCTCATCCTAGTGAGATCATTAATTTATGGGACAGAAACATTGAACTTACCTAAATCTTCATGCTTTCATACAAAAGGAATACAAAAAAACTTATAGTTCACTAAATTTTTAACTAAAGACACGCACCCCCTTCAGTGGACACGGGGTCTAACACACTGGTCTTGCAGTTGGCTGCACTGCCAATGATGGGGAGATCGAGGTTAGAATCTTGGTCGCGTGTACTAAGGGTGGTTTTACCAAAACACTTTTCCACTCTTCCTCTACACCAATGGGGGTACACTTGATCTTAATATAACCTTCCTAATCCCTAAAAGATTAGCGTAATTAGTACGTAGGCGTACAACCCAAACAGGTAGCAAGACGCGGTGCTTGAAAAAAAAGAAACAATCTAGAGACTCCCAAAGAAAGCTAGACAAAGTATGAATAAATATTTAATCATAATATACTAATAGGGATGTACTAATAGGGATGGGACACTCGAATCCTTAAGGATAGACTAAAATCTTTTTAAAATAACATATTCAATCTTTCAAGTGAAGATAGTTTTAGAGCTCTAATACTGCTTATTGGTGGTTCAGAATCAATTATAATTATAGGACAAACTTAACAACCAGAACCCAGACCAGTATTTAACACTTAACTGAATGTTTAATGAATGGATTATAAGAGAGAATGTTATCATTTAGCTACTATATGTATTTCCTATAAATCTATTACACTTTTATCTCCTCATATGTTCATAACTTTTTACAAGATTCAAATTCGGATTCGAGACTTGGCTTTGAAGGTAAATTGGCGATTTGGATTCTAGATTCAATTTCGTAAAATGGTGAATTAAATCCAACTCTTAATTCTTAGCCAAACTTCATAAGCTATACTAACCAAAGTGTAAATTAACTAAAGGCCCAAATAAAACCTAGATTACTCTTATGTAAGTGACAAATATTGAATTAAAAAAACAAAACATTAATCTCAAAATGAATATTCTGGTTTCAGCTCAACATGAATACTAAAAAAATTACTATGCACTTAAATATATTTGTTCTACTTGTTCGGGTCATACAAATATATTAATCATGTTAATATGGTAAGGCTGAGAAAGGTAGAAATTAGAGGAAATGTACACACATTTGCATGGAGGGAGAACTAAAAACCGTTTAGAGAAAACTACCCTCAATACACTATACTGGAATTCAATCCCTAATCCCTCGTTATATTAAATTCTGTCTAATGTGAGTGTGACATATTAGACCGTGTGAACACCTATGTGAACAATAACAAATGGTAGAGGTGTGCAAAGCTTTGAAACTTCGACTTGGTGTTAAACAAATATCAGCTTTGACTTCAATCCGAAAAAATTTCTAGCTTCGACAATTACGAATAATCTAAAATATAATACAATATAAAAATATTTAAAACAAAAATACTCAATTTATGGTCAATTGTTTCCATTCTGAGCTGTTAAGTACCTTTTTAATTAATGTTCATATGGAAAAAATCCTAAGTAATTGAATTGAAAATTGTGAAAATAACTTGATTTGTTAGTAGAAAACAAAATATCACATAAACATTCTCTAATAAAACATTTTCCAATTAAGGAACATGTTCAGAAACTTTCACCCAAGTCTATAATGCTTTGTTACACTGATAAACCTCAAACTCCTGTACTCTACCTTCTTCCCAAAATTCACAAAGTAGTCCTCCCACCGCCAGGACGTCCCGTTGTCTCTGTATATGGTTCCCCCACAGAAAGAATATCTGCCTTTGTTGACTCTCACCTACAACCCTTGGTGAAAGCATTGCCATCATACATTCAAGACACCAAACATTTCCTAAACCGGTTGCACCAAATTGGGGAACTACCCCCGGAATCTTTCTCAGTTACTATTGATGTCTCTGCTCTAAACACCAACATCTCCCATACTCATGGCCAAGCTGCAATGGAACATTTTCTAAATCTCAAACCTCAAAATTCCACACACACCACTTCTTTCCTGCTTGAATTAGCCAGAATAATTCTAGAAAAGAACCGTTTCCTTGACAAACGATATCTACAGATCAAGGGCACTGCTACGAGTACGCACACGACCCCTTCTTTATGCCAATCTCTTTACGGGACCACTGGAAGAACGTTTTCTACGTTCTAGACTCATCAAACCACTAGTATGGCTCCGGTACATTGATATTTTTATGATTTGGAAATATTCGAGAGAGATGCCCAACAACTTTCTGGAAGGACTTGACAATTTCAGTACTTTCAAGTTCACCCACAATATCTCACTACAGCATGTCACCTATTTGGACGTTGATGTCTTCAATGAGGACAATAATATTTGCACGACAGTTCACATAAAACCTACAAGCCACCAACAATACCTCCACTCCCACCGCAGCCACCCTTCTTACACTGCGGCCTGGCCATTAGGGCCAAATACATATGCTCAGACAGTGCTGACCTCACTCAGTACTGCAATAAACTTTCTTCAGCATGTCAAGAAAGAGGGTACCCTTCAACTCTCATTGGTACTCAAATCTTTGGAGCCATCTCAAATTATTCGACAAATCACAGACAAACTTCTGATGACATACCTTTAGTTACCAGATACCATACAGGATTGCAAAGAATCAACACGATCCTCAAGAATGGATACAACTTTCTAACTCCTCCTACTCAGACACAAAACCTTCTCAGCTCTCTCCCAGGAATCTCTTTCAAACGGCCATCTAATCTTCACAACCTTCTTGTACATCCAAAACTGCCTGACCCCCAACAAAATGTTCACCTCAATCAACACAGCAAAAGGTTCACACCTGTGTATGAAACAACGCTGCAACACCTGCAAGAGCCACCCATCCAACAATACCTTCAATAATAAGAACACGAAGAAGCAATACCCCATCCAAGGCCATTATGAATGCAACACAACCAACTTAATCTACCAACTTCAATGCAATTTTTGTGAGGCTGAATACATTGGACTCATAACAGAATCTCTGAGAATACGCATGAACAATCACCGTTTTGATACCAACCATAAAAATCTAGTTAACACACACAAGGACTTGGAATCCTGCTACACCACCAGAGAATTCAGAGCATTCCCGACAGCCACTTGCAATAACTCTCAACTTAGGCAATGGGAACTTGCACATCAATGGGTAAACAAATCCAGACTACCCCCTGGTTTAAATCTGAGATTTAAAAAAATTCTTACAACTATTTCATTTATTATATCTTTCAAAAATCTTTTTATTCATTGTTATTTTTTATTTATTATTTTAAGAATAGTCCCTGTTAGTTTTAAAGTTATTTTAATCATTCATTCTCAGCAAGCTATTTTTCTTTTCAAACCATATTTAGTTACCTCGATTTGGCAACACTGCAAGTTTTCAGTTAGATATTTCAAATCATTCTAGAAGCATGTAGTTCTATTGCCTGTCTTTCTTTGTGGTTTTTCAATGTGTATCTTCTATTGATAAAGGAACATCTCCAAAAATTCAAACTATGTGTGATGTGTAATTTATTCAAATAGTTTAAGAAGAGAAGAAATGAAGAGAAAAGTGTGTGTTTTTTATCTAGGCTTAACCTTACTAACCTTCCAGGTTGGTTTCCTTCACTATCAATTACTTTACATTATTGTACTCTGTTTATTACAATGTCTTTCCAAGCCATTAGGCACCAAATCATTTTATTAAAACCTTTTCCAAGTAATATCTGTGAATAAGATAATAAAAATAACAAGAATAAAATATTGTTTCAGCCTAACTCAATTAACAAAAAATTGAGTTAATAGATTTTAAAACTCAAGAATATACTGAATCTAGATCCTATCAAAAAGAGTTTTTTTTATTTGGCACAGCGTCTTAATACCCGTTCGAGGTATACGCTTAAGTACTAATTACGCTAATGAGGCTATGAATTAGGAAGGTTGAATTTAGAGGAAGTGAACCCACATTTGCGTGGAGGGAGAGTGTAAAACCCAGTTCACCTGACCCGAGATTCGAATCTTGATATCCCCATCCTCGGCAGTCTAGCCAACACAAAACTGGCACGTTAGCCAACTATGCCACCGAGGTTGATTCAAAAAGAGTTTCTTGAGTACAAAATGTTGAAATGATCAGTGCTTACAGAAAAGAGACTCTTGGGAAGGTCCAGTTTCTGATAGAAGGGGATACATGCCAACCCTTGTGATATCGTATCCAAGTCGAGGGCAAAGTACTCGCTGTACAAGGATGCTGGATTCACATCCCACGAGCGTTCAGACTTGAACTTGAAATGACCACCAGCTAAACATAAAAAGTACAGTTTCGTGTAAATAGCAAACACCTGATATTTCCTAAATTTTCTCTCACACTACATCATATGTAGAGATGGATACGATTGGTTGATTTATACCTTGGCCCAACCAACTTTTCATTAAACAACTTGAAATGCAACATAATTATTAGTGTCCTCTCCAAAATATTAAGGACTCACATTCACAGTTTAATATTATATGAAATAAACTGCATTGAGCAAAAACCATTCGTAATAAATAAAATGATAGAATAGAAGGAAAATAATAGAGCACAAATAAAAGTAAACACACTAACACATATTTACACACACTTCAATAATTTGTAGTAGTAGTAATCCTAAACAGGATGAAGACAACTTCCTGAGTAAGATGATATAATAGAATCAAAATACTGAAGTGTGTGTAAATATGTGTTAGTGTGTTTACTTTTATTTGTGCTCTATTATTTGCCTACTATTCTATCATTTTATTTACCAAATTCCCAGTTTAAAATATTTGAACTATCACTTTCTCAAACCAATAGAACTTAACACGAAAATATTGTCAATTGTGTTGTTTAGTTGGTTTTTAATTATACTGTCATAAAAAAAACTACTACAAAGGCGTCCTAAAAGATTCTCCCGTCACCATTTACAGTGTGGGGTTCCCGTTGTTTTGGTGAAAGACTTGGCACACATTTTTTCTTTTATATAAATTGTGCTGAACTGACTTTTTACCGGTGGACCCTTCTGTGAGGGTCATGTGGTTGCAATTTAGCCTGTGCCTCAAAATAAGAAGAGGCACTTAATAGTGATTAGTGACAATGATGTGTGACAAGCATGTCTTAAATAATCAAACACTACCGAGCAGAAAATCAAACAGTACCAAGCAGAAATAACCACTCCGGCTCAGTTTAACAGCAATAATAGGGGCAACACTTATTCATAATATGTCATCGACTAATAAAGTGCTTCAATAACTCAAAATAAACACCTATCAAATATTTATAAACACAAATAACGCGACTAGGTTATTCACGTCTGGGATTTCCTAATTATTGTGTACTCCAAAACAATAATTTCCTGCTATATAATATATATACAGAGAACAGTGGTCCTGTTCTGTAATTATTAGTAACATAAACTATCTAATTTAAAATAGTGTGTCGGCACGCCATAAAGCTCCAATGATGATAATAACGAGAGTAAAAATATCACGAGAGGATGGGACACAAAGTGTGTTATAAAGTGCTATCAACACACCCTGCCTAGATATAGAGTCTAGACCTATCAGATAAGACTTGAACCGACTCTAGACAAGTGACTGGTGAATTTCTCACATGAATGCCCCCAATGCCAATTTGCGTGTGAATCCCTTGAGCATATTAAATGGTAAAAATAGACTGGCATTAAATTACTAAGCCTTAGCATTCCTACCCAGTGCTTATTGAGTATTTCAAGATTAAAAAATAAGAAAATTATTGGGAGGATGTTAGTTACTGTGTTTTGTCTTGCCTACAAAACCTTTTAGATTTACTTTCCCGTGTGCATGTGATCTGAAGCTGTAACTTTGATAGATATTAACAAAAGTTATAAAGTAACACCAATACTAATAATAATAGGTCATCAATGTTGACTTTAAAAAATTGTATTTATATTTTCTAAAGTGTACATCAATGCTCTTACTTCTCACCTGACACAGGCGCATTTAAAAGAGACTCAAAGTCTGCAGAGGGGTTTTTTTCCTCTTTCCATGCCTCGTGGGCCTCTGACAGCTCCTCGTATCTCGACCAATTGCTGTATACTTGACGCTTGCTGAACTTCTTACTTGTCATGGCAGTTATCTCATCTGTCTCACGTTTCAAACTAGCAAAGTCAAATACCGGCACATCTTTGGCTTCTAGAAAGACAACAATAAAATATGATAATTAACTGTATCTTATTGATGAATGACTTATAATGAATTATATTAATTTTCATTGTGTATAATGTCCCTTCTTCAGGAGAAGTGAGTATAATGATGTGTGATGTGTTTTTATTTAAATGGGAGTTCACTTTTGAAACTAAATTTTTCTGGTCAAGTGACCTTTTATCTTCCTTTCAATGTTTAATTGAATCCAATAAATTGCTACTATGGTTTGTGTTTGGAAAGCTATTAGTGATAAATACTGAGAACCAAGGAAAAAACAAATTTCAGTTAAAATATTCAACAATGTTACACCCTTTCATATCACAGTGAATAATCGTCTGATAAATTGGTTGTTGATTAATAGGTTACCTAAAAGAAGAAAAAACTTGAAATTATTAAGATGATACATATTTTATAAAAAAGGTCTTAGGAAATTGAAATTTGCTAAAGCACTCTTGGTTTATGACTTATAAAATAAGTATATTTTTCTGTGAAGGATTCAAGGACTACACTATTGTGTATTGTCAAAATTGTGAGCAATTTCTTCATCACTCATCCTTTGGCCAAATAACACTGGAAAAGAGCCTTACAGTGACTTAGTTGGTTTTTCACCTCATTATAAGAGTTGCAAAAAAGGAAGTTATTTCAACCTCAACAAGAAAAGATGTATCTGTAAATTGTGTGTCCATAAAAATTAAAAGAAAGTATGATTTTTTTGTTACATAATGAGTATATACAAATTATATAAAGTACAGTTGTAAACAGTATATGGATGAAACTTACCTTAATATCCGAGTGAAATTATTATTTTTCCAGTAAAAATGTAATAGAAACAAATCAATGGTCAACAAGTTATCACCCATGCAAATGATTTGCTACCCATATCAGTGAGCACACAGGCTAAGGCGTCAACTTATCTAGTCTGGTTTGCTAGTGACGAGGTCAGACAGGTGTACTAAAGGTGGTTTTTGCTAAATGGTTTTCCAATCCCCTGCACAAAAATGCAGGTATTATCTCCTCTAAATTCTACTTTACTCACGCTATTATTGAAATCAGAAAAGAGATTAGTTGAGTAGCGAGATGGAGTGCACAAAAAAAATATTCCTGATTAATTGTGACACTCCCCCATCATAAACCTCTTTCTGCAATGTTTATTTCTGTGTGCCATGTTTTACCACCTACTTGGGCTATGTGCATATATATAAACTAGTTGAAATGTGACTGATAGATTAGTGTATGAAGGCATGTCAACACAAATGAATCATTAGTGTAACAGGTAAAATTTAATAGGAAATGTACAAGCATTTACATTCAAAGAATAGGTTTATTATTTATTTTTAGCACCATGTCTTACTACCTGTTCAGGTTATATATCTATGTACTAAATATGCTAGGTATTAGGAATGAGGAAGGTTGCATTTAGAGGAAGTGTACCGGCATTTGTGTGGAGGGAAAGTGGAAAACACTTGCGAAAAAAACTCATTACAGCCGAACTAGTTTTGAACCCCAATATCACCGTTGTCTGCAGTCCAGTCTATTGTGAGAGTGATGCATTAGACCAGATATTCCTAACCGGGGTGGGAGGGGGG
>CABFVX010004033.1:20418-71127 GCA_902151425.1 Timema shepardi | reverse complement strand
CCCCCCTCCACCCTCTACCATCTGTCTCCCTGGTACTCACTGAAGGATGCTTGTAAAGATGGGACAGGATCTGATATCTGAGCGGAGAAATGCCGAAACCGGATCTCTTTCCTCAAGAGAAGACAAATCCACCAGGGCAAAGAAGCTTAACGCCACAGTCATTACAGTTGAGCTCTGGTTGTTGACACAGTTGTAGGGCCAGTTTCATGGTCAGACCTAGTACGTCTCAAGTACGTTACTGTAATACTAAATATAAGACGACACCTACCTAAACTCCAATGGAATGGGCTAGATCCACGTCTGAAAATATCCATTACATTCTGGTCTAGGTAGATGGCTTGTATTTAGTTTAGAGCCCCACTCGGGGTGTACAAAGTCAGACTATGAAACTGGCGCTAGTTTTCATAGGAGAAGAATCTTTTAGAAAATACAAATATCTGTTTTCAAACCAAATTGATAACATTTTACCATATTATTGATATTATTTTATATGTATTGATAATATATATCAAAGGTTACACCTGCAGATCACGTGACTTGACTTAAATGAATTCGTGAAAGTAAATCTAGTGGTTCTTTTAGCTTCAAATTGAACAGCCTCTCAATTACTTTAAAAAAAATATGATTAAGGGAAGATAATTTTTAAGCAATCTTTCAACAATAACAAAAATGATGTGTGTGATATATTATAGTAAGTTGACGATAGTAGAAAGTGAACATAACTATGCAATGGTGGCCGAGACGTCTAAGGCGTTTGATTCATATTGTATTAAATGCCATTGACAAAGAGCTCAGAGATTTAATCCCGGCTGGGTGTACTAAGGATGATTTTCCCACATTTAATTTTCACTGTGTTTTCTACCCATGCTCTTTTCATGCTAACGTGCGTGAATTTTCTTTATGTAAACTTCTTCATACCTACTTCATGTGTATGTGTTTATATATATATATATATATATATATATGCACTAATTGAGTAGGGGTGATAGAGGCATAATTTACTGGAAATGTATCCTCATTAGAGTGATGACCTAGAAGAAAACATTGAAGGGGAAAATGGGCCTAGAAGAACACGAATGTAACTGACGGATGACTTCAAACAAAGAAGGAAGATGAAGTTTCAGAATTTAAAAAAAATCAAAATACTGATAGAAACATGCCGGAGGACTCAATTTGAACAAGGTGACTTCATTTTCTTTCCTTATTTGAGGTAATCTATCAGTTGCATTCGAGGTCCTCCAGGATCACTTTCCCCTTCGATTTTGTCTTATAGTAAATTACTAAAATGTGGATACAATTCCTGTAAATTATGCCTTTCTCACACCTCCTCAATCAGTGTAAATATACGAATAGCCCGGACGGATAGTACTCCCATGGAGTATTGTGAGTGGAGATAAGGTGTTTCATCTGATAGCGTGGTAGCGGCGTGAGCTGGCTGTGTGGCGGCGAAAAGATGCCGCGCGCCCTCAAGGCGACTGATTCGAGCCGACATCCTTCGATTGAGCGTAAACCCTCTCGCAGGAAATGATTAATTATAAATTATTGATTGTCAATTCTTCCGCCTGGAAGAGTATGTCAGATAAAGCATGGGATATGAGGGGTGAGGAAGGGGGAAGGGGGGATATCTTAGACGTAAGTTGAGTGTGGATTGGGCGGCACACCAAGGCCACTTCATTAGATCGATTCCAACTAGACGGAAAACTATAATAATATTCATAAAATTAATTGGTAATTTTGTTGTTCGTGATTAAAACGGACACGGGGGCATTTCTTACAGCCGGCAGGTTTAGGTGAGTGGTGGCGCAGTTGACTATTATCTTGGGGCCCGGAATTCGGTCCCCTATTGGGTGCATTATAAGCGTCGTTTTTCAACACCGTGGTATCTCATTCACTCTACAAGGGACTCATGGACAAATTCCTTTAAAATAACCCTTTTTATCCCGTTTCTTGTGATTAAATAGCAATTAAGACTTAACAACAACATTATAGAATAGTGGTATTCAACCTGGGGCACGCGAAGATATTTTAGGGCTACGTAACATTTAAGTTATAGACGTCACAATACCTGTTTTTCTCAATTCTCATTCTCTTTTCAGATTTTTAAGCTCAACCTCGATTTTTCGATTCTTGAACAGTTACTATTTCATATTTCCAAGCATCTAATACCATATCAAAAATATTTACTCGTATTAATTTTCATGGCGTAACAAAAAAAAAAAACTGCCGTCTTAATTTTAATTAAAGAAAGATCCATTTTACCAAGTATTAAAGCATATTATTTATGATTGGTATAATAATTAAGAATTATAATAGTATGTATTTTTGCCTACAATTAATAAAGCCTTATCGGTACTGAGTAATAAATTTATTAATAATTTAAAAAAGTATAATAAACAAAAAAACAAAAATCTTTAAATTTACCAAACAATATAGTTAACTGATCCAAAATGTATAGCAAATTAATGAAAATACACTATTATATAGATAATCGATTATTACTCATTCTGTATTTTGCCCATTTGATTATCTGTCAGTAGGATAACTTTCATTGAGAGATAAGAATCAAAGCATCGAAACTAGTAATATTAAGATCGATTCTTGATTATTTCGATACTATTAGGAATTGAGGGTATCGATGTATCAAATAATCGCAGTCATTGGTTCTCGATGTTGTTTGCTCGTGCTCGTTTGTGATTGTTGTCGCATCCACAATCATTCATTATTGTTCGTTTGTGTTCACTCGTTCAAGTATATTTTTGTTTGTTCAGGTTTGTTCGATAGGTGTGCGTGTCTATGGCGACAGGTGATTTGTATGCTAACCCTTTTTGGAAATATCATCCGTACAGTGTTTATTTAGATACAAATATGTTATTTATAATATTTAGGTCCGTGTATGAAGATTGCAGCACAGTATATTCATCGATAAGTGAAAAAAATGCATCTTTTCGAGTGGTGACGATTTTTGAGAGACGACATTGGTCTGTAATCTGACCTGTCGTGTGGGACATACCTCAGATAACATTAAATAATTATTTTTAATAAAAATTGTTTTTGACAGAACTTTATAATATTTCAAACGTATTCAAGCGAATTTTATCAGGTAAAAAAACTTTAATATTATTTTCATAAATTGAAAGCATTCCTATTAACTTTAAAAATCATGTCCCCAAATTTGTGGTTAAAAGTAAGATTATAAATCAAGATCATGACACTAAAATGTATTCTAAGCTTTTTATTTTGGAAAGATCAATATTATTAGCCTTCACTCGACTTTATAGTTTAAAGATTACTGGTCAAAGTTATCGACTTAAAATTTATTTTTTTTGCTTTCGGTGTTTAATTTGAATCAAAACGTATATTTTCTTCTCCCTTCACGCCACGATGAGAGCTTTAAAACAACCCCTTTCCCAGCTCTCTATTTATTCGTTGCACCAAACTATACAATTAAGGTATTGAGCTGTTATTATTTTTAACCAAAGAAAAATATATAATTTAACGATATACACCTATACAGAAATAATGGTTCCCATGGTGATGTAAGCAAAGAATGATTGTACAAATAAACCACTGCACACACAGAAGGAAAATATGGAAAATTCATTAAGAAAACTGGGTTTTAGTTTTAGGATATCCTTTTCCCCCCTAACCTTTAAAATGAGTGTCCATTGCTCAATATAGGTTAAACCTTTTTCTTGTAATTTCAATTATCGTAAATAAGCTTATCAAATTATACATCAAATTATATATAGATATAGATAGAGTGATAAAATGTGGTAGTGAAAATGATAGTGGTGGTTGAGTGCGTGATTGTGTGTGAAAATAAGAGTTTTAGTGTGAGGCGTGAGAAAGTGAGTGTAATAGACTGATAATGAGCAATTGAGAGAGATCGAGTGAGTTTGAGCGAGGGATAATGAGGGTATGTGTATGTGTTAGAGAGATAAATACTGGGAGAAGAGGGAAACAGTGTGTATGTGTGTGTGAGGAGAGAGCGTATGTGTGATAGAAAGAGTAGGGGTGGGAAAAAGTGAGAGTGTGTGTGAGAATGAAAGAGAATATGTGGGGGATGATGTGTTATAATGTGTGTGTTTGAGAAATAGAAGTGTAAAAGTTTGGGAGGGATAAAATGTGAGGGCGTGCCAAGAGAGTTTGAGATAGAAATTTAGAGAGGGATGGATTAGTTTGGTGAGAGAAAGTTAGAGAGAGTTTAAGCGAGAGATATTAAGAGAATGAGTTTGAGAAAAAGAGATATTGATAAAGAATGAGAGTGATCTAGAGAGAGTTAAAGCAGGAGTTAGATTGAGAGGGGGTTTGAGAGAGGGCCTAGGCCTAAGAGAGAGACAGTATAATAAAGATAATGTGAGAGAAATTATGTTATAGTGTGTATGTGAGGGAAGAGAGTATGTGAGAGAGAGAATGAAAGAATATTATATGAGAGGGTGTGTGTGTGAGTGTGAGGGGAAAGAGAGTGTGTGAGAGAATATGAGGGTGTGTCGGATAGAGAGAATGTGAACATATAGACGTGGTACCCTATAGAATACACTACGGTACTTTGAAATATCTTCTCTCAAAATTAAGTATCAAAATGGAAACATAAATGAACGTACTGTGTTTGTAGGAATGTGAAAAGATAATTGAGGTACACAAAACATCAATTTTAAATTTCATATCCTTAAAATTAAGCTGTAAAATGAAAACATAGCATCATTATGTATTTGTATTGTGTTACTATTTGCTAAAATCAACATCGAAGCCCATTATTTGTATAAAATGAACACCAAAACCCATTATTTGAATATAATAAACATCAAAATCCATTATTTGGGGAAAAAAACACCAAAACTCATACCTAAATAGTTAAAATTGCTTTTTTTTAAGCAAAATTCGAGATAATTGTATCGTTTTTATGTTTAAAATACATAATTAAACATCATTTTATCATGCGCGTAACAAAACGTAGAGCATATTTTCACGAACTAATCAACTCAACCTTTTAATTCTCGAATTATGCTAAATATTATTGATTTAAATGCAAATTAATGGTAACAACATTCCAATAAAAGATAAATGTTTTCCCAGTTTAAGAATCTTAATTCAGATGGGTTTTGACCAGCATCCAAAGAGAAAATTATGGAGTGTCCGGACCAACAAATAAAGATTGAGCTATTATTTTTTTTTTAGCAAAAGAGGTATATTTTATTTAGAGATTTACAGCCATGAAGCAAATACCGGTTTCCGTGTTGATTAAACAAAGAATAAAAAATTGAAATTCTCTATGAAAATAGGGTTTTCCCGACATCCTGAACTCCTAACCGTTAAAATGAGAGAGTTGTCAAAATCTGTTCTGTCATTTCCTTTTAATTTTTATTACCAGAAACGGGCTTATCAAATTATATATAAGATGTTTCTAATCGGAAGATCATTATCAAGATCAGTAGATACAAGAGCTACTAGATTTCACTTACTTAATCAATGGCATTAGGAAATCGAACGTTATTTGCCACACTTAAAAAAGTATGTCACCTATCCTTATCTTGAACTAGTTCTATCCAGTCTACCTCATTACACACTATCCCTATCTTGAGCTAGTTCTATCCAGTCCACCTCATTACACCCTATCCCTATCTTGAGCTAGTTATATCTAGTCCACCTCATTACATCCTTTCCCTATCTTGAGATAGTTCTATCCAGTCCACCTCATTACACACTATCTCTTTCATGTCCATTATAATGTTATCTTCCCATCTGCATCTATCTCTTCCCAATGGTCCCTTCCCATTAGGTTTGCCAGTCCGTAATCTAAACACGTTTCTAGATTCTCTTGCATTCGCTTGCACCCTCAAAATAAATTAATCACGGTGAAATATTTTCAGCAAATTACTATGAATATTCAATCAAAACTTGTTTTAGTTGATCAAATAAACCCAACCAGATATCAAAAATGGCAGCAACTTGATATCGGTAGTGCGATACATCACTGCTATTTATTATGCTTACGATAGTTTATGCTGGCAATCATTTATAAAGTGAGTAAAGCCGCCTCCCTGAACCTCCCAACTGCCAAACAAACATAGTAGGTATCATGGAGCTCTGGGGGGATTCGAGGGTCATGGGGTCGTGGCGATAAATGTTAATAACGTTCCTATACCGCAATGAGTGCGAATGGTAGCTATATCTCTTGGTGCTGCCCGGACAATTTGCCCAGAGTCACGGGCGGGGCACGGAATTATCCTCTTATTTATACCTCCCGGTATTGCGCGCGCGCGTGTTTGTGTGAGAACCACTCACAAATTAAACCTGGGGGTCAGCGATCTAAAGACAATACAACTGCAAAATGGGCTATTTGCAAATAAAGTGCTTGTTAGTCATTTGCACCACTCTTACGTCGCAATTTAAGGGAGGGAGTGTTTGAAAGGGATATGAGTTAAAGTAACCATTTGTGTGGTTTTTATATAACAAAAAAGTGTTTCTTATTAAATAAGTAAAACACTGTCACAGTAAATAAATCAATATTATTTTTCGGCATAAAATAATCACAACGGTTCTTAAATATTCCTAATGAGCATCTCGGGATTATAACAGGAATTTTTCTCCTCATTTAAAAAAAAAGGTCCTGTTCAAATTACATTATGTTCATGAGTCTTATGTGAGATTACTCTGTGTAGAAAACTTAACTAAGCTTATCTAATGAAATAATATTTTATTTACTCTGGCAAAAAATAACTGTCTTAAAAAATGCGAAAAATACGGGCCTTAGCTTGAGGGCTCTTCCATCCCACCGTAACAACAAAATATATCCCACACCTGTGTGCACCTGAATTAAACTTCAAAGCTCATCTAATTAAACTCACGACGGTTACGAGAGGGTCCGGATTCAGATCCCGAGGGAATAAGCTGGGGCTTTCTTATTTGCAATATTTCTACCACTACCTTTACAAAAGTGTGGTCATATTTCCTTTAAATTATATCATTATTATTAGCACCGCGTCTTACTACCCGTTCGGGTTATACGCACTTACGCTAATGTGTAATGGTAGGGTGATTGTGAGATGAAATGGAGGACCTACAGTTTAACGTGGAATCCGAACCACGGTGGAGACCTGGCATTCCTTACATTCACAAGATGTCTTGTCAGAGGTGAAGGAAGGGTTTGGTAATCAGATAAATCTTTGCCGGGACCTGGGATTGAACCCCGGCCGCCAGCATAGAAGTCTGACACCTTACCCCTAGACCACCAGGTCACCTTTTAAATTATATCGTAGTCTCTAAACCATTAGTGGAATTAAATGCTGATCAATCGGACGGGTAGTAAGAAATAATCAAAAAATACTATTCAATACAAATGATACATCTATTTACTGAGGCTTGCAGAAGTGTGGGTTGATATGTTGGGTTCAATTCCCGAAATACTTTTTTTTAACCCTATAGTTTATTTTTGTTTTTATCTCCACATCTTACTACCGTTCAGGCTATACGCACATGATTACTCTAATGGGGTGGGGATTAGGAAGAGTCAAATAGGTAATACACCCGCATTTGCGTGGAAGGAGAGTGGGAAACAATTTAGATTAAACCACCGGTATTCTAATCCTGATCTCCTCTTCATCAGGATGCCAGTCTAACATGAGAGTGATGCCTTAGACCATTCGGCCACAATTCTGGGTCATATAGTCGTTGCTTGTTGCCTTTCTAAGTGAAGGCCAGTGCGATAAACCCTCCTGTTTATATTCCCTTTGTTTAGATAAAGTGGTCATTAGTCAGTCCGTGGCACTATGGTGGACTAAGGAAGAATACACTAGCAGATTTCTATTTTATATTTGCTTTCATTACCTATTTTAGTTCTTCATCAGTGGAGGAGCTGTCAAACAGTAAATTGTTTGAACAACGGGCGTGGCCTACAAGAACAGACGTCGGAAATGTTCTTAAATAAATTGCGCGAAATATATAGCACAAACTTTACCGTAATGTAGATTGTGTGTGTGTGTTTAACGCTTATCTATAAGGTGACGTGGGTAGAAAAATGAAGCAGGCCCACATCCCGAATGGGGCACACTGGCCACAAGCCCACCATGGAGGTCCACCCACCCAAAATTAATTAGCTAAGAGATGAAAGTGTTGTCTTTTAAGGCTGTTTTTCCATCGTTAAAATCTCACTATTCAATTAAAAATTAATTACTATTCAATTTATTGTAATTTTTCTCTCTAAAATCAATATTTAACAATATACTAACTAATTTTCAAAAAATCTTAGAGGAAATTGTAAACAATTTCATAGAAACAAAAGCAAGAAGAAAGGAGTTTAAATGTAGATGTTTGTTTAAACTCTATAAAGTGTTAATACTGGTTATAATTTTGTTTATAGCATAAGATATTAATTAGGGCTGTCCAACTCTATTCCTCGATACCCTCGATATTTACTGGTATCGAAATATTTGAGAATCGATCCTAATTTTACCATTCTCGTTACTTTGATTCTTATCTCTCAATACAACTGGCGACCAAACATTCAAAAATGATAATAATCGATCATCTCTCATATTATTTTAGTTGCCATTTCACTTAAATGCCGGCAAATTGTAAATATACCGTAATGGCTCAAACATAATATGACCCCGAATATAATAAGACCCTAACATTTTGAGGTTTTCTACATTAAAAATAAATGTTATAGAATATAATAAGACCTAATATTATAAGAGTAACAAGAAGTAAAAGCTTAACAATTTTGACACGCTTTTTTTTAATCAAAAGTTAAGTGAGACTGTCAGAATATATGAATCGATTCCAAACAAACAATCAATATATAATACGTAGACTAGGGATGGCAATTTATATATATGTATATATATATGTATATGTATATATATATAATTAATTGTTACATCACAACTTGTACATCGAAATCTATGATATTCATATCAAATTAAAATAATCTCTCCATCCTGTAAATATATTAGTTGTTGCTTTTCAATTTTTAAAGTTTTATCTAGCTCTTTGAATAAGACAAGTTTAATAAAAATAGAACCAAAATTGATGTAGTTAAAAATGTGTTTCTCTTTCCGTTATAAAATCTGCTATTTATTGTATTAATTTTGAGTTTATTTGAATCTTTTGTTTTGATTTTTTAATTTTGAAGACTTTTAGTATGTCTAGTAAATATCTATAAGGTTATGAGATTAAAGTTTCAAGCAACCATGTGATTGGAAGAAGGAGAGTAGATTTGCTATACAAAAATGAATGTAAAATAAAATGTTCAAGAATATGAATTGAGAATAGAAAAATTGAGATTGAGATTAAGAACGGAATCGAGAAAAACAGGTATCGTGACGTGTTTATTATTAATATAATATATTCAATTTATAACAAGTTTTTTCATAATATAGTTAGTTTCAACTTTTCAGTAGAAATTTTAATAGACAAATGTAAACCTATATTAAGTAATTTATGAAAACATTCAAATAATAGTGCCAATGTAAATTATTATAATCAACAATTATTACACTTTCTGTTACGGGTTCATTATTGCTTAGTTACGTATTTGATGAGATAGGTAAAATAAAGATGAAGTGTACCTTGATTTATTTGTGTGAATAAGAGTAAGTCATTTAGAAAAAACATCTTAGTACGTACTGCAGGAATTTTGGACCCGAACTCACCATCAACGTCAAATCAGGATAGATGAAACTTATGCCTTCTACTACGTGCCCCGTTAAGGCTCTTGATATTGAAACTTAGGCCTTCTACTCCGTGCCTCGTTAAGGCTCTTTATATAATACTAGATTGACTCTCAACGATAAATATATCTAAAGCCATAACTATAAACTTTCGGCTAAATACATTGTAGACTAGACAATAGGTTACCAAACATCAAGAGTCCTGTGGGTGTCTACCGACCATCTATTGAAGAAGACCAAATCATTGAATTGTATTGTGGTTTCCTTCCAAAATGTTGTTGGACTTTTTGTTTTATGTCCTTCCTGACGTATCCAAAAGCTAATAAAGCGTTGGAGATGCCATTAAAAAATTGACAACACTTTTCTGTGTGATACAACGCTCTTGACTCTTGTGTATATTAAAATAAATATAGAAACAGACTTAGAGCTAGTTTTATAGTCAAACTAATCATGTCTCAAGTACTAAGTGGAAGATGATACCTTCCTAAACTCGAATGGGATGAGCCAGTTTCACATATGAAATTGGACCATTCAATTCTGATCCAAGTAGGTGTCGTCTTATATTTTAGTGTAGCACCACATTTGAGACGTACTAAGCCTGTCTATGAAACTGGCCTTTGCAAGAACAAGCCTGAATGGATTGTTAAAATAAAAGGGCCCCTTACATGATCAATATTATTGCGAAAAATTGTATATTGCACCATAATATTGATATTTACGGCTTTAATTGAAGATTTTCCCAATTCATTGAAGATATTTAAAAAAATGAATGAAGCTTTGTCAATATATTGCATCATGTATGGATGGTTATTGTAAAGTCTGTTCCCCGTAGGAATTGTTTTATGAAAGGACTTTTTCCTTATCAGAAATCTACTATATAGTAGGATATTAGTAGGAAGAAAGACCTTTCAGAGAGTAATTCCTACCTTGAATGGAGTATACAATACAAACCAGTCTGTTTACGACCCTCTGCAAGATCATGTTTCCTTCTCTTGTGGCTCAGTTTTCTCTAAACTTATAAGAGTCCGGCAATATCTACGTCTGATAAAAACTTGATTTTATTATTTCAGGTATCTCCGATTATTCAAAGTGACTCTAATCTGAAATCACCCAAACAAAAAACTTTTAAAGGATAGTATTAGTACACGTTTGAGTACTAATACATCAAGTATGACATTTAATTAATGCTATATTTAATTAACGCTTGCAATGACTGAACGTAGTCCGAGAAAATTGAACAACAATATTGACCGTCTAGGTTCTATGGCATTAATTAATCTACAATGAACCACTAATAGAAAATTATGACTAAACGGGAAACATCAACTTATGTTATCGCTGACCATCCCGCTCTCTGTGACCACTAGACCTATAGACGATCTAAACACACCTGCCCGCAACAAGAGTCGAGTTCCGACTCGCGAGCTACAGAAAACTCAGCTTACATCGTCACATCGTGTCACGTCATAGCAATTTTCCTATGTCAGATAAGGATGAAATAACGTCACGTCTTGACCTTGAGCATTCCAAAGGTTTGATTTGTATTGCTTGGCACCTGTGCATATAAGCGCCATCTGACAGTCGTCATATGTTTCCTCCCCTTGCTTCCTCGTCTTGTTTCCCTTATCTATAATCCCCTCTATCTTTAGCTGGGGCAGCTATTGTATTTAACACTCCAAGAATGGCAATTTAAAACTACTCTTGGTAGTGAATTCATTTGAGAGAGAGCTAATTCGTTAGATATTGCATTAAGTATAGTGTAGGAATAATTTACATATTTAATTCTACTGAATTCCGTTTTGGCCTAAAATTCATAAAATAAAACTTGTTAATATTTGGAATATTTTAGTCAAAACTACTTTTTGGACTCATACATTATTATTCATATCAAAATAATTCTTAAATAAAGAATATAGAAATGTATTGAAGTTATTAATATGACCTTATGTTATGATTTTGAATAAGGCTTTTTTTGTTAGCGACTTTGTTTATGGGAGAGTGTGAGTCAAACACAATAATGTTGTCAGTCCCTCTTAGACTCAAATATTTTGAATTTATGAAACTTTAATTATTTTTGATAAATATCATGGATAGTCCATAGAGTATTTATGGAAATTTTAGATAAAAGCTAGGATATTAGTATGGACTCAAGATGAGGCTATTTGGTCGCTACACATGGAATATTGTTCTCTGTCCCTTTTGGACTCGTTATGTATGGAAGGCTAGGGAACTTTAATTTTTTTTGTGAGAATGGTGGTGATATGTCATTGTTAGTAAATTAAATATTAGTATCTATCTCTTTAAGACTTGTAGCTTATTTTTGTTATAGATAATTTAAAATGTGTATGGGAATATAATAATATTCTTTATTTGTGAGTTGGCTAGGGAAGAGTAAATGGCTTGTCCTCTTTAAATTTACTCAAGTCAATATATTATTAAGCGTATAACACGACGGGTATTAAGACGTGGTGCTAAGAAAATATATTATTTTTGTAGAGTAATAACTGTACTTCTTTTATATTTTAAGGTTTTATTTATTTATTAAGATCGTTGAAGTTTTTATACTCCATTTCCTTGTTAATATAAAAGGTGCTCGAAAACCCATGGCCCAAACTGCACATATAGTTTGTTTGAACCAAAATTAATACAAAATATTTATACAATTACAACCGAAGAACTATGCTAATACTAATTGTCTTCAAATTTTCGGCGTATAGCGCCGGGATAGCAATGCTGTTAAGCATACGTGTACAGCAAGTTGCATAGGAGCTAGGCGCGTGCCACTGCACGTGTAGTATTGGCAAGCACTTTCTGTGATGTAGGACTAGTTTTCACTGGCATTGTGCTCTAAGGCCCTGTCATTGACTCACTCACTATCCTATTTGCCCAATCTCTACGCATAAAAACTTTAAATTTTGCGTGAAAGTTCCTTTTTGGCCTTAGAAAAGAGATAATAAGGGATTTTGCAAAATTGCATGTCTAAGGAGTGAGAAAGGGGGATAAGGTTGAAAGTTTTCGGAATTCACTGATGTATCTATTAACAGGAGACATAAAGCCTTGAATTTATAATGAAGGTTCTTTTCTAAAATTGTGTGAGATTTCTTTGGGGTGTTTTACATTTCATCCCCTCAGAGTGTGTAGAGTATTATAAAGGTGGGAGATACGCTGACTCACACATCACCATAAATCCCCAACCTACGTGTCTGAACACTTCAAATACTTATCGGAAGAAAGGTAACGGGATTGCTGAATATAACCAGAACAATTCAAAATAGGAAATTTCAAAGTGAAGGTCCATTATTTGGGACTGATAATTAGAAAAAAGCTTTTTATATGAGTTATATAGTTAAAATTTGGCAGACAGGTAGAGATACAGCTCAAAATAACAAAATAAATCTTAAAATTTGAAATTTCTGAGAGCGGATTGGAGAAAAGAAGTGCGTGGGTACAACATTTCAAAAACTCATAGTAAACAGCTCACTTTCGAATGTTGTTTAACACTTAAATTTGTCAAAGAGTTAAAAACACCACCACAAATATATACCACAGGCTGTAAATGTTACATTTTTAATTGAGACCTTGAATAACAGTGGGGTGGGGATATAAACAGAAAAAAACCTTTTAACGGTCCAAGAAAATTAAATTTGGCAGGCAGGTAAAAGAATAACTTCAGATAACCACATTCATCTTAAAATCCGTAATTTATAAGTTGGGCTTGTTTAGATTGAAATGGGGGTCGGGGGTACAATTTCCAAATTTATTAGAAACCAGTACTTTTCTGTGTGGTAAAAAACAGAAATTCATAAAGATGGTCTAGTGACCACTACAAATAACCATAAAAGACTGAAGATTCTAACTGTAGTAAATAGGGATGGAGGGGGATAGAAAAATAAGTGTTAAATTTAGAGTATTTAGAAAGGGGGCTAGTGAAATGGGGGGTTTCAAACTTCCAAACTAAAGTAATAAATTATTTTTCAGTCTGGAAGAATATTGATAATTGTCAGGAAGATATAAGAACCACCCTAAACAGCGATTAAGGTCCGGTCCTAAATAGGCTAGGTGGATCTCCTCAAGATTCCTAAAACTAGTATAAAAAACTTTTTAGTTTGATATAGAATGGAAGTTCGAAATGTAAGTCAATATGTCTTCCCGCAGAGCCGATTGGTGTCTGAACATATCAAATTCAAAATTGAGTCTGGGAAATGTAAGAGCTTGAAATTGATATAACTAATATAGAAGACTACTTTTAAGTGTGCTTTAAAATTGAAATTCAACAAGCACGTAAATAAACTACGTTATATAATCAAATAGACCTTAACATTTCAAATTGTAAATGTGGTATATCCAAAAGGGGGTGAGTGTGTTAGTTGACTATAATATTTTCAAAATTATTTTAAAAGTTATTTTCGGCGTTGAAGAAAATTTAAATTTGCCAAGATTGTATAAAAAGACAACCCCACAGTAACCATAAGCAATGGAAAATTTTGAATTTAAAAATAGGTGTTGGGAAATTGCTAATAAAAAAAACTTATTGGCATGAAAGAAAATTTGAATTTCGTATAGGCAGCCGAAAAAAAATACAAAATCTAAATGCTATAGTAAAAGGGATCCATTAGCGTTGCAATATCACAGCTAAAAATTGAAGGATACTTTAGCGGCTATTTAGAAGTTACATAACAATTAAGATAGACAAATTATAGTGACATTGCTCTCTTAACCGCGATGTTCCTTGAAAAAACATGATTATTTTTATTCAATATGTCTCTGTAAAAGATTATTTATTCATGGTCATTGGTTAATTGTGATGCTATTTTCACCAACATATTTATGTAACAATGTATATCAGTTTATTTATCTTATTTTATGATCATGTTCAACTTAAGTTTGCTTTGACAATAAGCTGCGTTTGTTGTTCATTCAGTTTAGGATAAATTGATATTTTGTCTCAAATGTTCAATTTATTTTAATTTATCAATTCTTATTATTGGTTTGTAATCTCCATATTTCGCTCAGGATTGTACATAGAGAAACTATTTTTTTAAAAGTAGGCAGCCGGATGTTTTAATTTGAATGTAAGAACAATTGGTCAACCTAATTGTGTAAAATTTAATAATGCAATTCCACCCTCCCACCACGCAAATACGGGAATACAACCTCTAAATAAACCTTCATAATTCCTCAAAAACATTGGCGTAATTAGTACATAAGCGAATAATCCAAACGGGTAGTAAGATAGGGCGTTTAAAAAAATTGATTGGTTATTTATTTTAATAATATGAAATGGATTACGTAGAGTAGCCTACTAGAAATAATATGTGTGTAGGTTTTTAATTACATCTCGTATGGTGGATGAGTGGGGGGGGGGGGGNNNNGGGGGGGGGGGGTAGGAGGGGTTACGGAGAACTATAATTGGTTTCAGGCGACCTGCGATCTGGAAAAAGCTGGTAACCATTAATTAGAGCACCAAACCTCACAATGTTGTTAAATAAATGCATGCCACCCTGCAATAATATGTTTGGATATATTTAACTTCTATATTTTTACCATTTAGACTATCATATGTATTATTAACAAGTAAAATTGAATCAAAGTTATTAATTAATATGTTCTCGAAAAACTAATCCTTTGTGTTTGTTGAGTTAGGTAACGTACCTTTATCTTATCGCTAGATAAATTAATATTAAATCTGTATGATAAGTTAAAACTATTGATTAATTTTTTTTTTAGCTACCAATATCGTCTAGAAATAAAAAGTCATCAGAACACTATCGTGTTATTTTTTTTCAGAAATACTTTATACTATACTACCTATAATTGAGGGTTTATAGTCTTAGTCCTGGGAGTCAACCAATCTCCCAATATAGGAACAACAAGCAGCTATAATAGATGTATTTACAGTCTAGTGTCGTTGGTCAACCATCTCCCAATATACGAACAAGTAGTTATAACGGGTGTAATTATAGTCTAGTGTCAGAAGTCAACGGTTATCCAAGTATACGAACAACAAGCGGTTAAAAAAGGTTCAGTCCCAAGCACTTCAGGTCAAATGTGGGATTGGCTGATATCCGAATCTCGAGTATAAATAGAAATAATTATATTTATTTTAGAAAAAAAAAGTTTGTTTTATCAGGTTAAAAAAAATTATTCTACATCTATAGATTAGCTTATATTCATAATACACTGGCATAGGAATTTTAAAAATTCTAGATTTTAACAAAATTGAACAATTGGTTTGGTTTTTCAGAAGTACTTTATATAGATAAAGATGACAGTCCAAAAATACCCTTTTCAAAATCATAGCCTAATGAAAATGAAAAACATAGTTCCATCAGTATGTCTAGATATAGATTTTTAAATGTTATAAAACTTTACATAGAACTTACCTCGTTTATGTGGAATAAAACTTTGTGTGTAGTATGATATTGACCTATGATAAAATACAAGTAGGAAGTATTTTCTTGGATTCATTCTTTTTTAACAGAAAGATACAGAAAATGTTTATTGAAGACAGCTTAGTAAAGAATGCACTAGGGATGGTGTATGACAACTAAAATCTTATTTAAAGTTGATAAAAACAAATAATAAACTAAAATAGACCTAACTATAATACGTGCAATTTGGCACAGCTTATTTAGGATCGTTACAATTTTTTAATATATTTTATACAATTTTTTTTGTATAATTCGTTTGCTTAAATATTTGCTTTTTAATAGAGTTAGAATTTTCTAAGATACAGTCCAGTTTACATAGAAAAGTTCTTTTATAAAGCTTTTTTTTTGCTAAAATTGATCATATTTTACTATTTTAATAATATTAGTTTTTATGTATTGATAATATTCATCAAAAGAGACCACTTCAAATTACTTTTTTTTTATGGATAATAGACGTATATCTAATGACTTTTCTAGCTGTCAAATAAGGTTGTTCCAAATAAAATTGGACTCTAACTCCGTATTCGCACATCCCACCAATACGTCTCGTCACTTTGACAAGACCGACAAGTGAAGTCCCTCTACATCATTCGTCAAAGTAACGAGACTAATTTTAGTGACGGACAAAATACGAAAGATATTTTTGTTAACTTTTCACTTGTCAGGAAACAACAAAGTTACCATGAATAGATTAACATCTCATCTCGCAGAACACGGATAGGTATATACGTTCTTACAGTTATAATTTATAGTTAGTTGTATGTTCATAATAATATATAGAGAACTGTAACGTTTGTATTTTTTTCTTTTTTCATCGCATACCTGTATTACCTGTTCAAGTTATATTTTTATCTACCAATTAATCTGATGGTTCTAGAGATTATGTAGGCTGTATTTATAGGAAGTGTACTCGCATTTGTGTGGAAGAAGAATGGAAATATATTTTTGAAAACCACCCTCAGTGCACCCAGCAGAGATTCAAACCTTAATCTCCACATCATTGGCAGTCTAGCTTATTACGAAAGAGACGTCTTGTACCATGCGGCCACCAAAGTGGATTGCACTATTTTGTATTATATAGAACGCTAAGGCATTGCGCATAGAACTGTGGAAAAATTAGCAATACTCAACTGATATTTTTATACATTTTTAGTTCAATGCCAGACCTCCTCTCCCTTTGATTTTTTTTTTCTTCAATACTTTTACTTATACAAGTACTTACACACCCTTTATCGGGTAAGTATGCAGCTTGGTTCTAGATTATATGCCAAAACTTAAATCACAGTATCTGATGGCAGGAATAAATAAATAATCATAATCTTAGTATAAATAAAATCAGAAAAATTCATATTGAAAGTTGAAGTTAGGCGCAACAACGCCGGCAGTAGGCAGCTGTAAGCACGTGCGTGTACAGCAAGTTGCATATCATTAGGCGGGCTGAAGGGACGGCCGCTAGCAACGTTGCCAACAGGTGAGCCCGCGTCAAACGCAACCAATAGATACTGTTGTGGCCTAGTCAGGGAAAGATTTTTTAACAGCTGCTGTGATGTGCCCACTTAATGATATGCAACTAGTTGTGCACGTACGTACTTAGAGCTGCGTACTTCCAGCGTTTTTACGCCTAGCTTACATTTTGTAATACAAGATGTCTTTTTAGGATAGCTTTTACTAGGATTTTCTGTTTATTTCTGTTCACAGATTGTGTGGTTTAAGTTTGGAAGAGAGTTTAGAAACACGTGGTATAATTAAATATAATGTATGTATTGTAATGTAATAATGTTAAAAAAACACTCTAATAGTCTAATTAGAAGTACTTGCTACTTCATTCGGAAATGAGATAATTAGACCTTGTATTTCCATTTTGTTTATATTTTGACTATTAATATTTTTAGTGGTATAGTAAGTTGAATTCTATTTTAATCAGATGCGACTATCGAAAACAAATCTTAAATTTTATTTCAAGTCTCTAATCCAAATTCGTAAAAGCTAGAATATTTCAAATTCATTTTATAAAATTTGTATAAGGTTTGGTACCACTGAAAATAAAATTTTGTTTTGTCATTTATATTATGTCATAAATAACAAAGAACACTTTTTTTTAGCAAATTAAATAAAATAATACAATTTTGTCCTTTTTTGTGGCGTTGTTATTCTCTTAATTACACAAGACTAAATAATTATTTTTACCGATTTCTTAAAATTATTATCCGAAGTCAAGGTACTCATAGTATTTGTATTCGAGATATTTTTTTGATATTTTCACGAATCTCAAATCTTTAAAACACCATCGTGTTTAAGAGATTCGAGCGTCCCATTTACAGTTAAAATGCAAAAGTCATATTTATTTTTATTAGATACAAAATTCTAAAAATGTAGAGGATTAATTTCGATATTTGGATACTTAAAAACCCCTAAAAAACATTACATTTGTATTAAATTTCTCACTTTTTCTTTGTAAATATATATATATTTATATTGGCACCCGCTAAAGTGTCCACGTGATCTGATGCGCTACTCTTGAAGTAGACTGGACTGCCGATGACAGGTAGATTGGGGTTCAAATCTTTGTCGGGTGTACTAAGGTTGGTTTTTCCTTAATTGTTTTTCACTCTCCCTCCGTGTAAATACGGGTACAGTTCCTTTACTATAATCTTCATAATCCCTAAAACCATCAACGTAATTAATACATAAGTGTACAACGCAAACAGTTAGTAATACGTGGGGTTAAAAATATAAAGTAAAAACCTGTTGGCATTGATCGTTTCTTCTTATCTTAGAAACAAGATACATATCGCTAATTTTATTTTGATACCACCTCCCTAATTGCAACTTTAAACTTTTTTTCAAACCACCTTTGTGTAAATTTGGATCATATTCCATCTAAATGAAAGATTACCACTCTTCAAGTTGTGGGAAAGCAGGTGTGATACAATTAATTCGGAGTTAACTATAGGTGCGTATCCAACTGTTTATAATCTCACTTAAGATGAGTGCCTACAGTACAACTATTAAAAATATTTCAACCTATTGTTTACTAACGGCCAACAGATTGTATGAGAGACATGGGCTGTTGTTGCGCGCGACTCCAAGAAACGCGGAGGTGTGAGGGCGTCCCGGCGCCTGTATTGGACATTTGTGGTCACCCGACCCCGGCGCTAGTCGCATCATGTCTACCCTAAACAACTCTCAGAGGACGCTGAACAATGATATTAAACCCTGTGCCCCTACGTGCAGGACAGTAACTACCCCGCCCGGCCTCGCCGGATCACCCACCATACTATATACAGCATGGATCCATACAGTGGCGTAATGAGGAACCCTTCCGTTCTGTTCATTTCAATATAACATGTTAACTGACGTGTTAATTATTATATTATCAGTCGTGTTTTAATTGAAAAGGATTAAGACCCGCAGCGGTGGGCAAGCAGAATAAGAGTCAAGGTCAAGTAGTTTTGTTTTCTGACGACAGGGAAGGCCAGGGTCCAAATCCTGGATTGTTGTATTGAAGTATTTTTTTCCTAAGTAATTTACTACTCTCTTTCAAGCCAATGTGGGTGCATTCCCTCTAAACTGTGTCTTTCTCGTTCTTACACCTTTAACGTAATTAGACACGGAAGCCCGGACAATTAGTATTATAAGTAATTATAAAAGAATAAGGGTAAGGACGTTAGGGCAGGTCAATCTAAGATTTCCCATGTTAGTGTATTTACGTTTTATTCGTTGGGTTTTAAAGATATGGGAGAAAGATGTTTATAAAACTTTTTCGATGTATTCGATGTGTTCACAGAACTACTAGTATGGAATATTATTAAATGAGAAAGTGCTTGGACTGCTCCTAGCTGACAAATAGTATTCATACAATTAATAGTAATAATAAATATTACAATAATCCAAGAGAAGCTAGGACCTACTGGTCTTATAAGCGTATTTCTCCTCCCCACATTTCAACACTATTCCCTTCTCTTTCCAACACTTCTCTCTTCAGGTCTACTCCTTCCTTTCTCCTTCATACTTAATATTCTCCTCCAGCCTCCTTCCTGATGATCAATTCTCCATTCCAAGCGTCCCTTCTTTTCCTTCATCAATTTACTTACTGGCTTACACTTCCCTCCATCAATTTTTTTATGTCACACTCTCTTACTTCTAGTACAAGCGTATTTTCTAAATATAGCTATCGTTTGCCATGCAACTCTTTCCCCATTCTGCGTTCTTTGAGCCACTGGTATACCATGCTGGCTGTGGTATGGTGAGGGCAGGTCGCTATAAAAATTGATACAGAGGTAAACAGGAATATCGAGGTCACGTAAATGGGTAATATACCACGCATACGTTCTGAAAGATGAAGCTTTGATTCGCTTCAAAATTCTCTTCCACTCTCCGCACCCCTGGAATTCGAATAATTTCTAAATGTTGAACAGGTCTTCTCTTCACCATCTTCCTTGATTTGTTCCAACACTGGTTCCCATTCACTTAATTTTACCCCTACTCTCTCCTGTATATTCATTGATCCAGTCCCTGGCCTGCGTGTACTTTCTAATCACACAACTAATTAGAAAGTAAAATTTTAGAGAGAGATGTATAGTGTCACAATAACTATTTGTACTTTATGTTCACGGCAATTGGCTGGTTAAAAACTGATGTTGGGATATTTTTATTAAGAAATTTTAGTGAATATGTCCTTGTCGCTTCGTATGTGTGTCGTTGTTTTGACCTCGGTTGTAGGTTTATTCACCTTTACCTAATACACCATGGCTTGAGATTTTTTTTAAAAAAATGCTTTGGTAAATCATCCAGGATTAATATCCAGGTCTCTTGGATTAAAGTCAAACTTCTACAGAGAGTCACAAACAAATACTAAATTATGTAGATGTCATTCGAGTATAAACAAAGAATATTTGGAAATAAAACATCAAAATTTGTATTATAAGGCCAGGGTTTAATTTCACCCATACTCCCATGATAATGATGTATTTTCTTTAGAGCTATATTTTCAAACATTTGTGGTCATAAAAGCACCAACTATTATTGTTTAATTTATACATAAAAATTTCGCGTTTGGAATTTTAGCATTTCATGGATTTACAACTCAAGATTTTTGAAGATAGGACTAATATTTGCTAAGAGTCTTAAAACATATTTACTGTGTATGGAGACTACTTCAATTTCCATGATTACATTTAATAGAACAATTAATAGAACCATTAATTGAAGTATGAGTATGAAAAGTCCCTAAGCTAAGGATGGAAAACGTTCATTAACCACTGATTGTATTATAACGAGTTGGCTATCCAAATAGTTAGGTTAAATTTGTTTATGCTTGGTAAATACAAGAAAATATAGTGATTTAACGCTAGTATAACTAACATAATAATTATGTTAATACATATTTTTTACTATATTATTAATATTATTATAGTAATTAAACTAGTATAATTATTTTACTAAATTTATTTAGAGCTATAGGATAATCTTGTCTAACTTCACAGAATGTTTTATTAATCTTGTTACAACCAAAGGAACAGTATTTTGAGAAAGTTTGACTGTTTCTCATATTTATTCACCCTCAATAACATTATGTTTGGAACTTACCAGGAAAAACTTGATAAATGGCAACAACAACAAATATCACGTGGTGGCGACAGTTTCTCAAAATGCGGCATACAGGTCTTACTAGCGCCCTGGTGGCGTGTTTACTAAATAGTCCAATAGTTTCCAACAGGTTTCAGAGACAGGCAGAAGCAGAAACTGGGTACACGACTGGTGGAAGTCTGGTACCCTGCTCTGATCTATCCTCCTTACCAATACTATCTTGGATTAATTCATTAATAATCCTTGTGTTGAGATAGTAAACATATTATAGTAAAATAATCTTCCCCAATTCTCCTTTTGAGCTAGCTGCCAGCAGACATCTTTTGAAATAGTATAACAATATTTAGCACTGCGTCTTACTACCCGTTAGGGTTATACGCTTTAAGTACTAATTACTCTAATGGATTAGGAATTGGGAAGGTTGAATTAAAGGAAGTGAGCCCGCATTGGCGTGGAGGGAGATTAGAAAACCATTTAGGAAAAACCACCCCCAGTTCACCCGACCGAGATTCGAACCTCGATCTCCCCGTCCTCAGCAGTCGAGCTCAACGCGACAAGCGCGTTAGCCAACTACGCCACCGAGGCGGGTTTGAAATAGTAGACCTAACATTAGCTTACACCATTTATTTAAAGTAATCCACGTTTTACTAACCTTATTGGATAGCCACATATTTATAACAATCTCATATGTTTAAATAAGGTACCACTAAGATTAAATGTACCCACATTTGTTTCGAAAGAAAGGGAAACAATTTAGGGGGGAAAAATATATTCTCAGCACACCGGTTGGTATGGAAACCATACTAGCCAAGACTGGCACCCTAGTACATGCACCCACTGATGCGGGTGCTAACACAGTAATCAACTATTTATTTCAAACATATAAAGGAAGCAATTATATACAGTTGTATTTGAATTATTCCTCATTTGTCTCTGCATGGAGGAACGTTACAAGAGTTGAGTTGGGCTGGTTCATCAACGAGGAGCTCATATTTCCTCGTCAGATGGGCCACTGGTTCCCTCCTCCACTATGTTACTGTAACTACTATGTTACCACGGGCACCTCCTGGTTTACGAGTTGAGGGGGGGGAGGGGGGTCACGTGCTTGCTTGTACCGGCGAGATTTATTAGTATTGGCCCTTGTAATCGTTGCAGTGTGTACCATACAGGACGAGGTGGTCTAATGGGGTAGGAGGGGGCAGTTAATATGGAGTACATGCCGTCAAATGGGTGGGGGAGGCTACATATTCACATATTCTATGCGTTGGCCACGCGCGTACGCGCTTTATTGAATACACTGGACGTGTTTGGTTGATTTTTTTTTTGTACAAGTGTGCACATTTTCATTTTTAACGAAACGAAGCAAAGTAGTTAACGTTGCCGTTGCTTGGATGCACACCATGACGCTTCCTGAAAGAGGAGTACACGAACAAATTAGAGCCATGCACTGACACTTTAGGTCACACCGTGACCGTATGTTAGTACACATGGGCTGTCACATTTCATGTACATGGGCTACTATTTGAAAATGAATGGGCTAGTGTAGAAAAAAAATGTAACAAGAATTACTATTAACATTCTCATACAAGAGAAAGTATTAAAATAGTGAACATGTTTGACTTCAAGATTATGATGAATCTTTATGTTTTATGTGCCCCGATCCCCAAAAAGTGTATTTTACCATTTTTATGTATGTCTGTCACTAGACCCATATCTGAAAAAGTTTGATGGATTTTGTTCAAACTTGAAGTATAGATATTATAGGGCTACATAACCGGATAGTCTTTTTATTTTGATCATATCTCATCGATTAAGGGTAATTTTATCAAGAGTGATATGTTTTATCAAATTTAAAAAAAAAAAATATTTTGTTTAAAATGGATATTTAGTGAGTGTTTGATCTCCTAAAGAAAACTGTACCCTTAGCTTTTGGGTGAAAATTATTTTAAGGATAGTTTACTGACGAGCGATTTTAGAAAGTTTAAATCATTTTTAAAATGACTTTTACAGATTTTGTTAGAAATATTTTTGGAATGTTTGGCATTGCAAATAAAACTATATTTATTTTTTTCGGGGAGACATTCGTTTAAGACTATTTTACTGTTAACTCTTTTGTAAATAAAATTGAAATATTTTAAAAACTGTTGTGACGATTTAAATCAAAATTGGTATCTGGTAAATTCTTTACTAAACATAATTTTAATGATTTTGTTTAAATTAGTACTCGGGGTGTATTTTACATGATAGATAATAAAGTACCCGCAGGTTGTCTTTCATAAAATAGCCTAGAAGATTTAACTGAAAATAGAAATATATCTGGAAATTGTTTTTACTGTTAAAAGAAATTAGTTTTTACGAATTGAAAGTGGTATCTGACTAGTTTAAAAATAATTGATTTTTTTTTAAATTCGAAATTTGTTGAAAATATTTGAACAATTTTGTTTATAAGTTATATGAATGCATCTCGGAGAGTAGTTAGTTGGATGGATGTATTTGGAGTATTGCAAAAAACATGGTATCAAAAGAGGCAACGATGGGAGTATATAAAAGTGTGTTGATGCCAACATTGTTTTGTGTATATGAAGCGTGAGTTTGTAAGGAGAAACACATGAACAACTTGAATGTGGGTGGAATTAAATATTATAGAAATATATGTAGAAAAACTCGACTGGACAGTCAGCCATGAATGGGTGCTGAAGGAGTGCGTTTTGAAAGGGGATCCAATGATCCAATGTGAAAGAAGCTGCTTAAGTTGGTTTGGGCATGTTGATAGGATGTGTGGGGATCGAGTAACGAAACAAATATATGTTGGAAGAGAGAGTTTGAATAGAAAGGAAGGGGTAGGCCATGTAAGACGTGGCTAAATGTTGTAGACGAATATGTGAAAAAGAGAAACATTTAGAGTTTTAAGAATAAAGACTCGGTATATGGATGTTGTTGAAGCGATGCGAGTATGCAAGGATAGGGAAGTGTGGATAAAAAGTTTGTGAAGATGGATTAAGTATGGAGTTGTTTTTTGAGCTATATTCACAGTTTCTTGCCTACTCCGTAAGGGAACGGTGTGAGTATGTGAGTAAGTATGTATGTATGTATGTGAGTAGGTATGTATGTATGTGAGTAAGTATGTATGTATGTATGTATGTGAGTAAGTATGTATGTATGTATGTATGTTTGTATGTATGTATGTTTGTATGTATGTATGTATGTATGTATGTATGTATGTATGTATGTATGTATGTATGTATGTATGTATGTATGTATGTATGTTTGTATGTATGTATGTATGTATGTATGTATGTATGTATGTATGTATGTATGTATGTATGTATGTATGTATGTATGTGAGTAGGTATGTATGTATGTTTGTATGTATGCATATATATGTATTTATGTATGTATATAGCTATGTATTTATGTATGTATTTAAGTATGTATATATGTTATATATATATACATTTTTAACACCACGTTTAGGTTATACGCAAACCTACGGATTATACTAATGAATTAGGAATAAGAAAGGCTAAATTTAGAATAAGTGTACCTTCATTTACGTGTAAGGAGAGTATAAAACAATTTTGTAAAAAACCACCTTTAGTACACACGCCCAGAAATAGATACTTGATCTCTCTATCATTGTCAGTCTAGTCTACTACGAGAGTGATGTCTTATACCATGTGACCACTGACACAGGTCGATCCTTAACTATCTTAGAATATTCTCTAAATAAGTTTCCAATCATTTACTTTGCTCTGAGAACTGATACATCTTGCGTTAATCATTGATGAAAATAAGTCAGCTTTTTGTGATTTTTTACTTTCTCCTGTCAAGATAAAGTATTATGCTCGTGAAAAAATTGATCTCAAGATTATGACGAGTCTCTACATCTTATGTGAGCACTAACTCAGAAATAATTAACTTTACAATAATTGTAGAGTTCCCTATTTTGGGTTTGTGTTCACATAAGATTCTGTTTGTCCTTATGTCTGTATGTCTGTCCCTGGCTACTGATCCATAACGGCTTGATGTATTTTGTTCAAAATTGATATTTAAATTTTATAGGGTTATGCCACAAAACTGTGGGGTTTTTTTACCTTAGGCTTTAAATTAAGGGTAGTTTAGTGTTGACTGATGATTAATTTTTTTAATTCCCAAGATTTTCTAAAATGGATTCTAACCAAGGAGTCGAACCAGAACCGATAACAGAAATTAACATTTATTTTTAAGGAACTGGAATCTGAACCGGAACCCTAAAAACACTATTTTGAAGAACCGGAATCGGAACCGTAAATAGTTTTAAGTTCTTAAAGGTTCCGAGACTTACAGAATTGTGTATAATGTTGACATGTTGCACACAATTTGTTTATTTCCTAATTGGTTTAATTTTGAAATGTTGTGTTTCCCCCTTTCTCAGTAAGTTCTGAAAGGGCTTGATATATTTTAGTTTACTACTTTGTGTGAAACATCTTTTCTAGGGTGATTAGAAAAGAGTTAATGAGCCGCTAGCAATACACACACATTTTATATTCCAGAGGAATATCGTGACTGTCACATTGTTCTGTTTTCTCACTTTAATGTTTAAGCTGGAGGTTTAAAAAGCTGTATATACCCCCCCGCCATTACGTGACTTGCACCCTATTTTGGGGATAAAAAAAAAACTTTTATTTAGTTTTTTTCTCTCGACGGACATACTGTATTAAAGAACCCTTATGGGTTGGTAAATATTATTGTTATTCGTATATGTTATTGTAAAAATGTTTGTAATTAGATTATAAGAGAAATGAAATAAATTACTAGAGAAAGAAAAAGCTGTATTTAGCTTTGATAGAAGGCAGATAATACCCCATTCCTTAGAAGTTTAAATACAGAAATTAAGAAATCATCTCTTTTGAACAAGCAGTCTAAGCCTATTGTACTTATTACTTCCTAGAAGTGAAAACTGATAATCTGGTGGTTGGTTGAACAACTTATATTAGAGGCAAAAGGGAGATGGAGGGTGGCAAAATGAAACATTTAAATTATTCCACTCAAGTTTAAATTAAGAAGTATCTCAGTGAATGTGTTCCTAGTGTACAGTGCGAAGTTAATTATTTTTATTGTTAGTAAGGGGTTTAAATAATATTATTGATAGGGCACGTTACAGAAAGCCCCGTTTAGAAGTTTTTTTACTATTAGATTGACAGTGACAGATCACGATGCAAATTATAAGGATGCACTATTGTTATTAAGATACGTTAAAATATTGTTTTAATCTAGCAATACTTTTGATTCAGAGTGTTATTTACAAAGTGGTTCTCCACTCTCCTTCCATGTGAATGCGAATACACTTTCTCTTGTAGCGTGTCAACCATGTAAAGTTGACACCTACACAATTAGGCTACGTAAAAATACGAAGTTATAATAATTATATTGGCAACATCCACAGAAGAGGATTAGCTTTAATATATTTAATAATAATAATATCCTTCAAAACCTACTGTTAACGACTGTATGGACTCGGATATGATCCACGTGCTCTCAATAGAAAATACTACAAAGGATTTTAATAATACAAGTCTGCATAAAAATACTAAACTTACAATAGTATAGTCCAAAGAAGATAATTAAAGCACATCCACTTACTACATCTCCACTAGTAGAAAAGAACTAAAACTATGTTAGGCTCGCTCCCACGACCTTCGAGCGCCACTGTCGTGGTGGCGTGTCTTCGAACCTCCCTTTTTCCTCACCCCTAGTCCAGCCAATCACCACCAGTGTTATCACGTCTTTTCTATTTATTTTTTGTTTCGTTCTAGTCAGAGAAAAGGGTATAAAATAAGTACTCTCAGATTTACATTATATTATTCTATCACATCACGTCGTTGAATAAGGAACTTCTCTCCACGAAGGGACCAGTGGCTATGGAGTATGGGGCGTTGTTCTCACCACCGTGCCACTGAGAAAAATTTCTATTCACGAAGGAACCGGTGGTCATGGAGTGTTGGACGTGGTTCTCACCAGTGCACCTCCAAGGAATACCGTTCCGGTTTCCTAAGTATATAGGCGACGTCCATCTAATTTATTGTTTATTTGAAAGATTAGAAATTGTTTATTTAATAAGTTCATCTGACTTATTGTTTATTTCAGGCTTAGTATAGTCGAGGCGACTATTATGTTTATTTTGACTTATTGTTTCAGTCAGAATGATTAGATTTTGGTTTTGTATGATTACAACTCTGTTGATGTTATCACAGTAACTCTAGTGTTGCTCAAGTCTTTCAGACTTGTTATATTGGTCCAAGCGGCTGTGTTTTTCCTATATCCATATGATATAGCTTCGATATAGGAGCCTTGAGCTCCAGATGTAATGAGGACTTAGTCCAAATGGTTGCTATTCTCAACAAGAACTATATTTCTCTTTTTAGTCCTTAAAATTACACAACCAAGTTGTCTATCCTTGTTTTTAGGACCCAGTTGGGTTACTGCGTTCAATGTATTGAATCACTCTGGTTGCCACGCTTCGCGTGTGGTATTATCTTGGGTGCGTAAAGCGCGGAACTCCGCTTGTTTCTATATGGGGTCCACGCAGATAATACCTTTTTCTCTTTTCCCATTTTTGGCACCTATAGGCTGAGTATTAGTCTTGTATGAATTATATTAGTATTGTACCCCAGGGAATGAGTCAGTAAATACATGTGCTATTGAATGCTCTGGCAGTACCAATAGGGAAAGGACCGGCAATACTACTATTATGTGTAGACACCTATATGTTAGCCATCTACCAATGTAATCAAATAACCTTTATATTGCAATTCATTATTCTATGTCTCTTAAAGAATTTTCTTTAGTCCCAATCAAGCAAGCTAGTTTAAATTATAACTGTGTTAACAATACTATATGTATATAATTTCCAGTTACCGTTTGTTTATAATTACCTCACTGTTTTTCTTTTAGAATCAACTGACAGTAGCCTGGCTTCAGTTCAGCTGTTTTTAATTGAACATTGCTCTTCAAGCTACTGCATTTGATCTTGCCCGTGTTGCGACAAGACAGTATTAATTAGGAACTTCTATCTTATGTTTTTGTATATCTATTGTAATCAATCATATCTTTTATTTTTCTGTTATAATAAATCTATTTTTGTTATTCTAATCATTTTATCAATCTGGTTAAAATAATTTACATTGTATACCCGGTAAGGCTTGGTGCGACACTTTAAATATAAAAATATAACATTCCTCAATCATTTAAAAAAACATTATCGAAATTAGTACATTGACGTAGCCCGAATTAATTGAAAAACTCTGTGCTAAAAAGTATTAAATTTAAAGAAACAGAACCGGAACACTATCAGGAGCCGAAAAGAACTGGAACATTTATTGTGGTCTATCCGGAACCAGAACCGAAACAGTTAAAATGTTTGTTTGGGTAGCATGAACCGGAACAAGAACCGATAAAAATAATTATGTTCGACTCCCTGTTTTTAACAATTTTGTTCAAAATAGATGGCTAGGATTTGATTGACGTAACAAATAACACTTTATAATTGGTTTTGAGCAAAATTCGTCAAAGGGTATTTTACTGATGGGAAATTTTTGAAAATTCTAAATATTTTGAAAAAAAGTTTAACGTTTTGGTTCAAAATGTTTATTTGTAAATTGTGTCGTATGATAAATATCAACACATAATTTATTTTAATTTTTCTGGGGGAAGAGGGAATAAAAACTCATCTATAGATAGTTTACTGACTGCTGATGTTTCAAAAACTTGAAATATTTTAAAAATTGCCTTAACAATTTGATTCTAAATGGGTATCTTGATAGTGTTTGACCTGAAAAATAACAATGTTTATTAGGTTTCATATAAGAATTCGATAAAGCGTCGTTAGCCCGAGAATGATTTTTGAAAATTAAAATTATTTTGAAAATAGCTGTAGCTATTTTTCTAAAAATAGATATCTGGGGAGTGTGTGACATGAACATGACAAATTAAGCGCTATAGTTACTTGTTTTTAAGGGGAAATTTTGGTTTTGGGTAGCTTACTGATGACTTATTATAGTTTGAATATTAAAAAAGTTATTTATTGTTTTGGTTCAAAATTGGTATCTGGGAACTATTTTACATTAGCATTAATAATTATTTATGTATCCAAAGATAAAGTAATGTATGTGTAATTTACTTACAAAAGTGTAAAGACGATTAAAAAAATTTTGAACTTGACCTTGAAAATTTAATTCAAAATGTGAATCTGGGAATAGTTTTTCATGATAAATAAAGATAAGTTTTTATTTTTACAAATAACAAGGTACAGTAGTAGTAAGGTAGTCAAAAATCACTTATTTTTGAAAATGAAAATGTTGTCAAATATGTTTGAAGAATTTGATTTTAAATTAATCTACAAAAAAATTATTATTGTGATTATCAAGATGATGTGAGGAACATATTCTTATGGGTAATTTTCTCAAAACTTATTTTTGAAAATTATCTTCGCAGTCATAATACATAAAATGAGAAAGTTTGTGCGATTGCATCGTACCATTTATTTTAGATTGTAAATAATAAAATTATGTTAATACTTTTAACCATCATTTTGACACTAACCATTTTTTAAATAAGCAGCTAACAGAGTTTCTGGACGTTCAAAACAGTGTATCGGTGCTTGAATAGGGAACCCCCTTAGCACATTTTACTACACACATACTATTTTATTATGTAAGATATTTTGTCGATAGTAGTTGAACTGTTCGGCTTGTCCCACTCGGAATGTCTCTAAAGCCTGGTCCACGCTTGTATCAGATCCTCGTCTCTTATCTTAGACGCGATCATGATATAATAGAAGTGTGGACCCACCTTCAAACTCCGTTTGAGGAACTAAACACCTGGCCCTGTATACTCATTAATTCCCCTAAGGGACCAAAGCTTTCGAAACAAACACCTCCGATGTGGACACGAGTTGTTTACAACATGTCGAGACGTTAGGAGGGGAAACTGCCATTGTAGCTGCACGCATGTCCATCACTCTACAGGAATAAATATCACGAAATAAACTGTCCCGACGAACCACGCAGGTCAACGCACGAGCATAAGCTAGTCTAGGCAAGAGCTTTAGTGTCTTAGAGAGTGCATCAATATCCTCAGAGCCACTTCGGTGGGCGAATGGTCCATGGCGTCACTCTGGCAATAGACTGGGCTTTTGATGACAAAGAGACTGGGTTTCGAGTCCTAGTCAGGTATATTGAGGGTGGTTTTACCATATCTATCTCTCCACGTTAATGAGGGTACATCCTCTAAAGTCTTCTTTACTCATCCCCAACACATTATCGTAACTATAGTAAATATACGTATAGCCCAAACTGGTAGTGACGCAGTGTCAAAAAAACGTAATAACACCATAAACCGGACATTTCTCTACGGGGGACTGGGTGGAATTTACCCATGAACCACATGCAATCATTTTTACTTTCATACGAACAAGTCTCTGTGGGGCCTTACCGAGTCCGAACCTCAAGTATATCTCGATTCAAACAGCTTGTCTCATGTGACTGTTGTGAGTGTTGCCGTAGTGTGCGGGCGCAACAAAGCAGCTTGCCTCATGTGACTGTTGTGAGTGTTGCTGTAGTGTGCGCGTGCAACAAAGCAGCTTGCCTCATGTGACTGTTGTGAGTGTTGCCGTAGTGTGCGGGCGCAACAAAGCAGCTTGTTTGCCCGTAGTGATCACGCGGCTAGCTATTCCCGTGATTCAGACTCGACACGGTGTTTCAATATGTGAGTCACTTCATAATTTGCACGTACAGATGCTATGACATTTTAAATTGTTTTATGACAGCATTTTTCGACTATTTTTGGTAAGGACCCTTTGTTTGGACATAATAACCAAAAGAATATTCCTCTTTGGTGGCCGCGTGGTAAAACGCGCTAATCTCTCATTAGACCAGACTGCCGATGACTTGGAGCTTGAGTTTCAAATCTCGGTCGGGTGTATTGAGGGTGGATTTTCCTATATAGTTTTACACCCTCCCTCTACGGAAGTGTATGTACGCTTCCTTTAAATATAACCTTTAAATCCCTAAAACCACTAGCGTAATTGGTACATAGCCCGTGTAACCCGAATGGGTAGTAAGACGCGGTGTTCAAACAAAAAATTAAGCTTTAAATCAAAAAATGTTAGTAATTATTTACTTGAATACGACACTTTATTTCTCAACAGATCAAAACGCGTTTCAAGGATATAAGTCAATAAATGAGATGGATAGTCGTGTTGTTTTGCTCTTCTTGTGAAGCGATAGTAGTTTCAATCCTATCTCTTCCACATTCAAATTGTTTTGGTGATTTAATTGCAATGTGGTAAAACACATAGCAATCGTCCACACAAACACAATGGTGGCAGGAAAAACATCCGGTGTTGATCAGTTCCGAATACCCTTTTTATTGTTGTGATGTATTTTACGTGCACTTTCTAAACTGACAGATTATATCAGTATACGAACTATAAACTGACTCAAATGTATAACAGGCACCACACACAATCTCCAACCGGTGATTATTATTATTAGCACCGCTTCTTACTACCCGTTCAGGTTGTAAGCACTTACGCTAATGTGTGATGGTAGGGTGGATGTAAGATGAAATGGAGGACCTACAGTTTAACGTGAAATCCGAACCATGATGGAGGCCTGGCATTCCCCCACATTCACAAGTTGTGATTAATACACGTATTGTCGGAGGTGAAGGAAGGGTTTGGTAATCAGATAAATATGTGCCGGGACCGAGGATTGAACCCCGGACCCCCAGCACAGAGGTCTGATGCCTTACCCCCTAGACCGCCAGGTCACCACCATCCGGTAATTGTCACTGGGGAAATGTGGGCTTCACCTTTCCCAATGATAACTATTTTGGCCGTGCCGGGAATCGAATCCAGAACCCTTCGATCAGTAGACAGACACATTACAGGCTTGGATAAGGTGTTGGACCATAGTATTTATAGCCTGATTTTGGTAAGAATAATTGGTTCTGGTAGTTAAAAGTTACTAAAACGATCTTAATATATCCATACGTCAAGTCATCATATCTGCAACTGTCACTTTTGATATACATTAATAATATTTTTAAAATAGAATTTACAAAATAGTAAAATTGTAATGCTCTATCTATTTGATAAGTTGCGTCTAGTAAGATGTTTGTCCATTTCCTGTCATTATGTTACATCCTGTCTTGATCCAGCTAGTGTGACCTTGGACCTTGTTCTCTTATTGTATAGATCGAAATCTCCACGTCCCAGCAGATTAATGTGGAGATTGGCATTCGGTAACCAACGAGACTAAGGAGAGCTAGCAAAATCACCGTCTGGCGGCTTCACCGCTTAGGGTCGAACCGGGCCCCTCAGGCCGCCGCGCGGTGTCACACGCTCCCTTGTTCATTTCGGTCTGTCTGTTGTACCCATTGTATCGTAGAATAGTATTTCACTTAATTAAATATAGCTTCTTTGTACGGTGTCTTGTAATTCACAAGCTTTCTCCTTCCATGACCTTCTCATTCCATCAGAGTAACCCCACCTTCTCGGGGGTAGCCATCCAGAATCACATAAGTCACTTAGACCCCCCAATTACACGGTAGTCCGTAGTTAGAGCGGACACCATCGGGCCACCGTGTGAGGGAGGGTTTTACAAAATGTTATTAATGTTGACCGATAAAAAGTTATTATTTTATACAAGGCCCTTCGCATCAAAATCGTACTATAGAAACTATTTATATATTTATTATGGTTGTGTAATATTAAACGTTTGGTCCTAAGTTGACCTTATTTGTAAGTCATATGCTGATATAATGTGTGTGTTTAGTAAAACCATTGTGACAAACTTTAGTGGTGGGCACACAAACTAGACGTCAAGCTCCTCTGGTCTGGTTTGCCCACGGTGGGAAGGACTGGGTTAGAATCCCATCTGGGTGTGTTTAAGTTTTTTCATAGATTGTTACCCACTCTCTATAAAAATGCAGATACACTTCCTCTAAACTATACCTCCTCATCCCTGCCCCATCAGCTAAAGGTTAATTGCATACAGAATTGGTAGGTAGTAAGACACAATAGAAAAATAATCTCTGAAACCTATTGGAACGAGTGTCATAAGTCATAACTAATTATCCTTTTCAAGTATATGGATAATATTGATGATCGAAGGATTGTTAAAATGTCTTTATGATATGTTTAAGGAATCATTCCTCTCTTAGAGTGGAAATGCAGATTTCTCGCTATTTGCCTCGTCAAATAGAATCTTATATTTTCATAATGAAGTATAGTCCGGGGGAAGAAATAGTGACCCGGGTAACATAATTTCCAAACTAACCAAACAGAATTTTTATCGAAGTAGTGACTTTCTAGTTTCTATCTCTCTTCTCATCCGTTTTATATTCTTCAGGCGAACATTAGAAGAAGGTATACTTCGCACGTGCCACCAAAGTTTAGCGGGACTGTATAACTTCAGAACATTTGAAGCTAAATTGGAACTTATTTGCCTGTTATAAAAGTGTGCTGATAGTAGTACAGTTAAATCATTGAGGTTGATAGATACGTCCGTCTCATGAATATAATATTACTTTTAGAATTGAAATCCACAGTACACCCCGTTTATCCTTAAAAGTAGTAGTTTACATTTTATAGGCCAAGATCCTGGGACTTAAAAAAAAATTGACATGTACCCTCAAATTAAGGGTAGTTTAACGCTGAATGGTTTTAATGAATTCAAAGATTTTTCAAAAATGGCTTTAACACTTTTTTTAATGGATTTCCATAGAGTAAAACACTCTTATATCTAACATGGTATACTTGTATTTTGTGTAAAAACTCGTTGAAAGGTAAGGTAGACTTTTGAGAGCTTTTCAAAAATTGTAAATATTTTGAAAATTAATAAAACTATTTTTATGTTGGTCTGGGGAGTGTGTAACATTACAAATAGAATTGTAAACTTGTTTTGGGTGGGTTTAGGGGAGGTATTAGTCTAAGGGTAATTCACTAATAACAGGTTTTTAAAAACTTAAATATTATTTGAAAAAATTGTTTTATTGAATTGGTTTCAAATGGGTAGGTATCTATAAATATTCTTACATTATTAATAACTATATATATGTACATATATATGTTGTTGTTTTTTATTACTGGTTTTTATAAAATTTCGTTTGATTTTGTTCAAAACTGGTATCGTGGGAATAATTTACATTATTGGTAGTAGTGTATGATTATTTTTCAAAATTAAATTAATTTAAGGATTTTTTTTACTAACAAAAAATTAAATAAAATTTGAAATTTGTTGAGATTCGTCTATAACAGTGAATTTAAAATGGGTATAAGTTTCTATTTTTACAGGTTTGACACTAGTTTATAAATAGTTTATTTTTGAAAATCTGAGATTTATCAGAAACATTTGAACACCTTGGATTTAAATTTATATATTAAGAGAGTGTATTGTGATTAACAAGATGATGTGTTTTTTTTTATCATGAAAACTTACTTAAGGGTAATTTACTGAAAACTTACTTTGAAAATTTTCTTTCAGGCTATACTATATGATATGAAAACGTGTGTGTGATTGTGTCGTTCCATTTATTTTAATAACATCTCTCCTTAACAAACTGATGTGTGGCTTGAGAATTTAATACAGTGTTTGGTGTGCCATGGGTTGAAAAAAGTTTAAAAACGCTTCCTTAGACCTTGTGACAACCGTTTTGTGTAGTTTATAGGACGTGTTCTAATATAATATGTGTACTTAGAGTGTGCACGTTAATTGTAGGATTCATTTTTAAAACTAATGTTAATAGAGAAGGTAGGGCTTTATTACTGATACAGTTTAAAATCGATCAGATTTTTTTTTAAATCCGTTCATTTTTCCTGTTAATGTGACAAACTCTTTCCCAAAGTTGCCAACTCTCCGGGGGACACTGAATTGCCCCATGGAATGTGTCACACGACCAACATGAATTTAGATTGTGTGTTTTGATTGCATTCGGTTGCTTGTTTGTTTGTTTATTATTCTCTGTTTGGTTTGTCCTCACAAAGAGCGGCCAATGTATCGCTTTGAATTGCAAAGTGAAAAAAAACACTTGAATTATTGCTGGTTAAAACGAATAATACTTAACTTCGGCAAATTGTACTGTAAGCTTTGTTCAAGAGCGGAATAACCGACTTCTTTGTTGATTTCTCACACTAGAAGAAAGTATTGTAATCGTGAAAAATTTCTATCTCGAGATTATGATGAATCTTTACGTCTTTTGTGAACCCAAAACAAAAAAAGTAAATTTTACAGTTATGTTTGTCTGTCCCTGTTCACGGATCCAAAACCCTTGATGGATTTTATAGGGCTATTCCTCATGGCATTTTTTATTTTGTTCTAACCCTCAAACTAAGGTTAGTATACTGACGATTGATATTTTTGCATTTCAAATTTTTTGAATTGATGAAATTATAGCAACCATTTGAATTAAAAAATAACATTGTATACTTTATCTTGGAGTGAATATTCATTAAAGGAGAGTTTGTTGATGAGTGGTTTGGAAACAATTCTAAATATTTCGAAAATGGCTATAGGTATTTTGTTTGAAATTGATATCACGGAGGTATTTAATATGAAAAATAAAGAAATATACTTTATTTGGGGAAAATTCATTTAAAGGTAGTATACCAGTACGTAATGGCTGATCCTTTTTAACTAGAGTATATTAAGTATTTCTTAAGCGAGTTGATACTAAAGAGCTATCTGGTAAGTTTTTTACATTATAAACAAAAAAAATTTAAATAAAATCATTTAATGGTGGTTCATTAATGACAGATTTATGTATATATAATCAGTAAACTTGCCTTAAATTAATTTATCTCATAAAAGTCAGCAAAAAGTTTTATTTTTCTGATGAAAGAATTCAGAGAATTTTAAATATTTTAAGATTTAGATCAAAACTAAAGTGACCCAATGTGTTGTGTGTCAGTAATTAAAGTGTAATAGTTTATTGATTTACAAAAACATGGATACAAATGTTTATGGGTTGTCAAATATTGAGATTATATTGTTAAATTTAGGCAACTCCACATCCTCAGGTTCAAAACTCGTCTGGGTGTACTGAAAGTGTTTTATTTTCAAATGGATTTTCCACTCTTCCTTCACATAAATGCGGGTATATTTCTTATAAATATAGCTTTCCTAATCCCTAAAGCTATTAGCGTAATTAGTACATAATTGTATAAACAGAATAAATAGTAAGACGACGTGGTAAAAAAAAAGCTATATTTGCTGCATACATTACCATATTGGCGCGGTCGTGAAAAGTTGACTCACTCACACTGACCTAGCTAGTAAAACTAAGCCCGCTTCGGTGGCCGAATGACTTAACACATCATTCTCACAATAGACTGGATTGCCGATGATAGGGAGATTGGGGCTTGAATCCCTGTCGGGTGTAGTGAGGGTAGTTTTGAACAAGCGTTAAGAAAATAGTTCTGGCACCTTTAAAATTTTGCAATTTGAAACTATTTTAAAATGTACTTTGTAAATTTATAAATAATTTCTTGACCTCTCAGATTTCACTTTAAAATGTTATTTATTCACGAGTCACGTGCATTTTAAATGTATTTATGATATAATTATTTTGTCACACGATCTCCATTTTATCTAATAGTCGTGTCTAGTAATTATGCTACATATTAATAATTAATGCATCATTGATATTAGTTAAATTGCACAGAATGTACATATAAAAATTTAAATTTACACAAAAATAATAAACCAATTATGTTTTTTGATGTTACTGGACACCGCTGATGGTGAGGTTGGGGATCTTATCCCGGTTAGAAAAACGTGAGATGGTTTTATACATTTTATGTTTATGTTTGGTGCTCCCATCCTCTTTCCACGCTTATGTGGATGTTTTTCCACTGATACAATATCTTCACTCCTTAAGAAGAAGGAGGATTCAAATATTGGATGACTTGAAGGAAAGAAGAAACTTCCGGGAGCTGAAGGAGGAGGCAGAGGACAGGGTGCATCGGAGGTCATTGACAAAAGGAATGGACCTGTCGTAAGACAGAACATCTAATAATAATACCGCTCGTATTAAGGGTTATTTGCAATAACGAGGCTTATTGTGCAGTGTCAATGGAACTTTATTTTAGTAAGGGGAGCCAATTAGCAAAAATAGCGTATTTTGAGGGGCTTGACAAACCAAGTCAAAGAGTGGTCAACCCCCATTACCTCCATTGCTACCCCGTAGCAGATATTTGAAAATTGTATGCCCCTAAAAGCAATTTATAGTGGTCCCCACCCAGAACATTTTATAAATTTGGATGCACCACGTAGTTTACTGAAATTTTTACATTCTTAGAGAGTATTTGGAATTGTCTTCCTCCGAAAATTTTTGAAAGTTAGGCGCCCTTAGAAGCTGTTTAAGTGTTCCTCACCAGAAAAATATCGAATATTATATTTCTCTAGAAGCTAACTAGAGTATAGTTGGCCTGCAATTTTTTGAAAACTAAACCCTTCTAGAATATATTTTTAGTAAGCCTTTCTTGATCAAATTTTGAAATTTAAAAACCTATAGGTCTATAATCTATTTGTAATTTGATTAAAGGTCATCTTTCATCTTCATTTTAGAAAATATCAGAAGTGAATGAAATAAATAGTGATGGAAAGTGGCTGATTTATTCCTAAAGGGGAGGGAATTATTTACAGGGGGAGTAATCCCCCAGGTTCCCTCCAATGCTAGTATGGTTTTAGTGTCCTAGGGTTGAAATCTCCTTGTTAAGAACTTCTGGTTATCCGCTTAAAGATGGCAGCTGCTCAAAAGGCTTTTTGTTTAGTAGCTCATCAAAAGTTATTTGAATTTAAAATTCTAAGCAGTTTACTTACATATTTTGCAAGATTGATATCATAAACATTATGAACAACGGTAATTCTCTATTAATGTAATATACTATTGAATATGGTATTTAATTTGTTTTCTAACAAAACTGAATGCTATAAGAAGAAATCTGTGGTGTGTCTGAAATACCACCAGTCCTTACAAACTTTTTTCTTACTACCCGTTCGGAGTATATGCCTATGTACTAATTATACTAATGTGTTAAGGATTAGTAAGGTTTAATTTAGATGAAGTGCGCCCACATTTGCGTGGAAATAGAGTGGAAAACAAATTAGTAAAACCACCCTCAATGCACCCGACCGTGATCGAATCTCGATCTATTCATCTTCGGTAGTCTAGTCTAACACGAGACTAGCACATTAGACCATGCGGCCACCAAAGCGGGTTCCTTACAAACTGAAGTAAGGTGGTAAAATGATCGATTGACCAACTTTACCATTATCGATATATTCCTATTTAAACTAAAACTATCTTACTCGATATTATTGTTATAGTAGTTTTACTCAAACAAGGTACTCCACGTCGCTCTAGAAATAAACCTAAATTATATGTTGTGCTGTAATAATGTTAAGGACACACTCAGAAATTCAGTGAAAAGTTTATGTTACTTCGGACATTATAAAGTTGTGACTGCATTTACAAAATTCCGGGGTTATAATTTCGGCTGGGTGTACTCATTATGTTTTTATAATAATAATAATATTTTTTATTATTAGCACCGCGTTCTTACTACCCGTTCGGGTTATACGTACTTACGCTAATGTGTAATGGTAGGGTGATTGTGAGATGAAATGAAGTACCTACAGTTTAAGGTGGAATCCGAACCACGGTGGAGGCCTGGCATTCCCCACATTCACAAGATGTCTTTTCAGAGGTGAAGGAAGGGTTTGATAGTCAGATAAATCTGTGCCGGGACCGAGGATTGAGCCCCGGTCGCCAGTATAGAAGTCTGACACCTTACCCCTAGACCACCAGGTCACCAATATTAATAACAATAAAATCTTCTTTACTTGGGAGAAGTTAAGGCCGGTGCCTTTTCTCACAGTGAACCTCTTAATAAAACATGTTAATACTCATACTTACATGATATTAATATTATAATTAAAAACTAGTTTATATTATGTGTACAAAAATAATAATAATTGCATACATTTATAGATATATTAAAATATTAAAATAAAATAAATTAAAAAGCAGAATTAAATAATGGGGAGGGAAAAGAAAGCTAAAATACACAATAATACCACACACATCCACAAGCCATACATTTTATGCGTGAATATTGTATTTAATATGAATTTTTAAATAATTATATAGAGAGAGTAAATAATGAAATATAATATTTTGTAAATATATCGATTAAATAATTAATCGCGTCCCGAATCACGCCGTTCCCGTTTAGCTAGGCAAGAAACTGTACATATAGCTAAAAAAAATCCTTACTTAATCTAACGTCACTAGATTTATCCACACTTCCTATCCTTGCAAACTATATTCGCTAACAACATCCATACATAGATTCATAAACACTATTTTATTCTTAAAACTCTTAATGTATCTCTTTCACACATTTGTATACAAAATGTAGACACGTCTTACGTTTGATCCGCACACTCTACCTTCATATATTTGCTCACTCTCGAATCAACGATTGAAGCTCTGTTTACAGACGTTTAGCAAGCTTGTGTTGTGTGTCTTGTTACTAGATAAGTATACTATTCTAAGGATATCAAGGAAATAATATCAAAAACATTTTCTTGCATAAAAAAACACTACAAATAATTAAATTCGGTAAAAATATCCTGTTTAAGTTTTCGACACTGGTACATACTGCTGTCGATACTTTTCTACCGGTACCAAATTCCTACCCTCCCCCCCTTCTGAGCACCTTGTGCCCCTCTTGCCCCAAATCCCGGCTGGCCGCGCTATCAGGACAGAACTCCCTCCTATCTGTGTTGTTGTAGTTGTTGGCAATTACACTCATATCCCGTCACACCGACTGCCACCAACTTTGGGTGTGTATCTGTGCACTCCACACTTTGTGAGTGCGTGGGCATCAAACACACGCCACTCACAAACAATGTCGTGTCGGGCGTCTGCTACACCCCAACTAGACCACAGCGCTGTTGTCTCTTCAGCCGCGTTGGGTGTGGTCGGCGGAATATAGACCTCTCTCCTGCTAGCGCGTTCATCTAAACAGGAAGTTTTAAACGCACCTTGGTATTCTGTGTTGTAAATAGGCGTTTAGCTAACACCCTCTCCTAGGATCACAAATAAATTTTGTGAAATGCTTAAAATATCTTAAATTAAAATGTTAATCTTGCAGAACTCATAAATAATGTTGATTTTTTAAGCATCGTGTCTTCTCTTTCGGGTTACGCGCTTGTGTAGTAATCACGCTAATGGCTTCAAGGAGGAGGTAGAACATATTTATAGGAAGTGTATCCGCACTTGCGTAGATGCTGAGTGGAAAGCAATTTTGTAAAAACCACCCTCAGTATACCTGACTGAGATTCGAACCTTTATCTCCCCATCATCGGCAGTCTAGTCCACTGCGAGAGTAGCGCGTTAGACCATGCAGCCACTGAAGCGGTTCGTGTGGACCTACTAGAAACGCTATTGTGTTAGGGATGATAAAGGTTGAGTTTGGAGGAAGTGTAGCCGTATTTTGCGTAGGAGGAGAGTGGGAAACCATTTAGTAAAACCCAACCTCAGTGGATCTGACCATGATTTTAGCCCTGATCTCTCTTTCATCAGCAGTCAAGTAAGTATATTGTGAAATTGACGCCTTGGACAATGTGGCCACCGAAGTGGCTTTTATTTAATTACATCGTGACCAATTCATCTATTTAGACTTATAAAATAATACTAATTTGTGCTACGCTACATTTCAATAATAATTAAAATCTATTAAATCAAATTAAATTTGTACTAATGAACTATTTATATTTATTATTCAATGTCCAGCAATACGACTCCTTAGCTCAGTCGGTAACGTGTCTGTATACTGAGCTAAGGGTCCCGGATTCGATTCCTTGCATGGCTGAAAAAAGTATACTTAGTGAAATGTGGGTTTACCCTTTCACAGTGATTGATTAAAGGCCGGGGACTGGATGTTGTGTCTGTACTAGTCTTAAGTTAGATTATAAGGCATATGAAGCTACGACAGGCCTAATCCGCTGTTAGAGGAAAATATATAGCTTGAATAAAAAACTGACTCAGGCCACAGGCTGTAAACAGTAATGTTATTATTATTATTATTATTATTAGTATTATTATTATTATTATTATTATTATTATTATTATTATTATTATTAGCACCGCATCTTACTACCCATTCAGTTTATACGCACTTACGCTAATGTGTAATGGTAGGGTGATTGTGAGATGAAATGCAGGACCTACAGTTTAACGTGTAATCCGAACCACGGTGGAGGCCTGGCATTCCACATATTCACAAGTTGTGATTAATAAACGTCTTGCTTGGGGTGAAGGAATGGTTTGGCAATCAGACAAATCTGTGCCGAGACCGAGGATTTAACCCCGGACCCTCAGCACAGAAATCCGTCCGACACCTTCCTTAACCTTAAACCGCCAGGTCACCGAAACAGTACTGGATCTACATTCTTTGTCCAGCATGATTACAACGAACACCATTTTAATAATCATTCGTATAGCTAAAAACTAATGGTTTTCCTAGATTAACCGAATATATAAAGTTTGTCAATTATAAAACTAATTAATAACTTTAAATATAATTGCATGCATGCATTTTTAGAAATTAATATGTTCATTATTTATATTTATCATGTAATCAAAAACTGCTCAATAACTTAAGTATAAAAAAACTCAACCATTACTGCTGCCGTCTTATGAAAAGGGGTCACGAAATAAAAACAAAAGTTTAAGAACCTGTGCTCTTGCATGTCCTATCAACAGCTTCCTTTTTTATATACCCTTCTTTCTTTTCTTGAGGTCCTCTGTCAGTTGCATTCATCGTATTCCTAGTCCCTTCCACCCTTCCACTTTACCTTCCATGACAATCCTGTATATAGAAGTATAGGTCAAATTGATAATAAAGTGTGGTGTAACCCACTTCAGTGGCCGAATGGTCTAAGGCGTCACTTTCGTGTTAGACTGGCCTGCTGATGACGAGGAGATCGAGGTTCGAATCCCCCTCATGATACTGAGGGTCATTTTTTCCTAAATGATTTCTCACCCTCCTTCTAAGCAAATGTGGGTATACTACCTATGAAATAGTTCTTTCCTCATCCCTACCTCATTATAGTAACTATCGTATATGCGTACAACCTGAACTGGTGGTAAGACGCGGCGATAAAATAAAATAAAGATGTGGTGGATAAAAATATAGAATTAAAATTGTCCAGCAATACTGCTATGTTTCAAGTACGTAACAAGATAAGTTTAAAACTTCCATCGCTTACCTACCATATAAGCCCATCACTTTAGTACAAATGAATCTGAATGAATTAATAGGAAAATGCAGGCTGGTTGTGAACACTAGTCTCCCTCCCCCTTCACGTCAACCCCCTTGAACCTGTCGTAGAGTAAACACACGTCAATGTTTGTGATACGTGCCCGTCCATTTATCAGCCCTCCAGACCCGGTGTTGTTCTTCCCTCAGACTTCTTTAACTCGCATGAGGGTTTCCTCCAAAGAGAGCTTACCTGCACACGAATGCGTGTGTTTGGATCTTCACCTCTTTTTATTCTTCTTTCGCTTGGACACTTCTGTTTGATTGTCCCTTCTTCCATCTTTCACTTTATACATACACACACCTAGCCATTATTATTGTAGGGCTCTGAAAATAATGTTACGTGTGAAGTTCAGCCACGCTCAATTTAGCGTACAGTCGCTTACAAACACGATATGGTATGCCCACGTTTGTAAGAAGATGTACACTTTGTCTACCTTGTAAGGTGGCAAGCTCACATTCCATTATTTCGCTATTCTTCTCTATTTTTATTTCGTAACTATTCAAGGTAAGATGTATTATCTCGTTGGTCATTTGGTCCACGCTTAACTGGGACCATCTTGACGTTTGTCTTCCAGTCGGTCATTTCGTGTCGACCAGTTGGATATCTCTCACTTTATCTTACCTATGTAACAGCTTGTCGAACAGTTAGTCTAAGTTATGTAAGCCAGTTAACCCATCTAGCCTTCCAAATATTTGTTTACATTTTGTAGAACACTTGGCTCTGTATAACATGGTTCCGGTGTCGACCACTTTGTTCTCACGTGTCGATCAGTTTGTTGTCGATCAGTTTTGCTGAACCAGAATTATGCAAGGTGAGCTTGCTACCTTAAAGGCAAAAGTCAGGGGAGGTTTTGGGGGTTTAAACTCCCCTACCCCCGAGAACTTATGAACAAAATATATATGGCTTTTTTATGGTTCAAACAATTTCAAAATCAAGGATCAGGATCAAAGCTAGTAATGTAAACCATTATTGACTAAAATCTAATTTTCATAAGAAAAGTTAGGTATGTAGAAAATACAAACATAACACACATTTTTTTCGAGAAACATGTATAATATATTACTGTATAACTACTTACTATATGGTATTATGAGCTTGATAGTTCATTGTCGCACTTACTAGCGTCCACTATCCATCCCTATTTTGAACTAGTTATATCCAGTACACCTCATTACATCCTATCTTTATCCTGAGATAGTTATATCCAGTACACCTCATTCCTATCCCCATCTTGAACTAGTTCTATCCAGTCCACATCATTACACCCTATCCCAATCTTGAGCTAGATCTATCAAATCCACCTCATTACACCCTATCCTTATCATGAGCTTGTTCTATCCAGTCCATCTCATTACACCCTACTCCTATCATGAGCTTGTTCTATCCAGTCCATCTCATTACACCTTGCCCCTATCTTGAGCTAGTTCTATCCAGTCCACCTCATTAAACCTTATGTATCGCAGGTCCATTCTAATGTTATCCTCCCATCTGCATTTAGGTCTTCGCAAAGGCCTCTTCTCATGAGGTTTTCCAGTCAATGGATACTAATAATATCTTTAAAATCGATAGTGGCATAACCCGAATTATGAAAACATGATAGAAAATCTAGTAGCTTTAATAGATAACAGATAAGCCTTTGCCTATTAAATTGAACTATACACACACTTTGCTGGTGTAATTCTAAATTTCGGTGTTCGTAATAAACTACTGAACTGAAAGTTAAGTGCCAAATGTAGTTATTACGCGCTCATGACGTCTGGGATCCTGCTAATCTCGATCATGGTCATTGCGTACAACATTCTATTGCCAAGTGGGTGCTTGTGGCGTTCGGACACGTCTCCATCGTCCAAAAACTCCACGGTGTTTAAAAAGGTAGGGGGTAGGCCATGCAAGCCATGGATAAATGTTGTAGACGAATGTGTGAAAAATAGAAACATGAGTCTTGAGAATAAAAGAGCATGTATGATTCGGAGTATGGATGATGTTGAAGCTAAGGAAGGATACAAGGATAGGGAAGTGTGGAGAAAGTTAGTGAGGATGGATTAAGTAGGGAGTTGTTGTTTATTGAGCTATATTCACAGTTTCTAGCTTACCCCNATATATATATATATATATATATAGATATAATTTCATAATATGGTTCCGACAAAAATGCCAGAAGGTATCGATCGACATGTCTCTATAGTATTAAAAACCTTGCATTCTAAATTTTATAAATTGTAAACAAAATTCAAGAAAAATTTAATTTAGCTTATTTCCAATGCCAAAGTTGTGAGATTTTTTTTTAAAGTAGCTAGTAAAACCTAGATCTAGCCTTCCTCAAACAAATGTTTATGTTTTATTTGGATCATAACCCACATCGGTCGTCGCTAGGTTGACGCGTCGCTCTCATGTCGGACATGATTGTTTGTGATTGGGGTTCGAATCCCGGTTGGGTGTACTGAGTCTGTTTGTTTTGTTTTTTCTAATTGTTTACGTACCCTTCTTACACCCAAACGTGTATATATTTAATTTAAACTCTCTCTATATTATACACTATTCATCCCCAACCCATTAATGTAAATATGTAGATAACCCAAACGGATACCAAGACGCGGTGTACAAAAATAAACCTTACATTTTAAGCTTACAACTATAAAAATTAGCACAAAAGTGAAAATGACCTTATTTTCTAGGACTTTACACGCGAAATGTCGCAACACTGAGATCAAAGTAAATTGCTAAAAAACATATATATGGCCTTCCTTAAATATACAGTATAGTCATTTTTTCTAAGAAGGTCACAACAGAACACTCAAAGATGACTGAAAAAAAAAATTTTAGTGCAGTGGCTCCCAACCTTTTCCATATCGATGCCCCCGCCCCCCCAACGCCCCAATTCAATAATAATAATTCGTGAATGTGAGGAATGCCAGGCCTCCACCGTGGTTCGGATTCCACGTTTAACTGTAGGTCCTCCATTTCATCTCACAATCACCCTACCATTACACATTAGCGTAAGTGCGTATAACCCGAACGGGTAGTAAGACGCGGTGTTAATAATAATAAATAAATAATAATAATTCACCATGGCCCTTCTACTTTCCCCCCACCATACAAAGTAAAATTAAAAACCACGTTCACATTTCGAGTGCGCTAAGAAACCCTTTTCATACTAAGAAAAAAATATGTTATGCTGAACGGAAATGGAAAATACCAAAATAACAGATGTTTGATCAAATTTCGAATAGCGAATATTTTTAATATATGAAGATACAAATGAAGAATAACTTTAAAATCTAGATTTATTTCAATGGGACTCCACAGGACTCTTCGTGGACCCCAGATTGGGAGCATTTGTTTTAGTGGTTCTAAAGCTTCATAACTGATATTACCATGATAAATACGTCAGCGCACAGTGAGGATATTTCCCTTCAAGTAGGCGATGCCCTTGACCATCAAGGAGAACAATACATAGTTAAAGAGTTCATCTATTTGTGATAAGAATAATTTCCAAACATACATTTTACCTTCATTCCTATGCGTTCTAGAACACTTTTTTTTTCTAATGAATATAACTTTAAAATGGTATAATTCAATAATAATAGTAAATAATAATAGTAATAATAATGTCGTGCATGGGCTACATAAATGTGTAGCTCAGTTTATGGAAAGAATAACCATTACTAATGTACCATTTCCCAGAGGACACCTCAATGTACTAATAGTACACGGGTCCTTTCCTTGGAGGGAGTGAGGAGATTAGTAAAACTAGACAACACGACTTGTCCTCAGGTTTAAAATGTCTACCTTTTCCGTGAACACGGCTCGCACCAGTCTTTTCATATCACTTCAGTAGAATCGATCATGTGCGAACATGTATGAATTAGTTAACAAAAGTGGCAAAATCGTTCTTATTTTTAAGAATTTTAAATTGAATAACCATCGAGATTTAGCGAGTGGTAAAAGTAAGTGGTGATACGTGAGTAGAAAGTGTGGAGCATATTAAACACAATGGATCCTGCTTTGGTTTGTTTTACCTGATATTGACTTATTGACTGTAACTAGGTTTCTAAGGTTTTCACATTTGTTATGTTATAGGCTAGTTTGATGTTACGGTGTAGTAGTGTTCGTGCTATTTCACTGGTTAAAAAACATGGGGACAAGATTGGCTATGATCCCCATCGTGCCTGAAATATTTCCTTGAACGGGATTAAATTAGGGACTAGTCATGTCACCTCCATGGAGGCTCTATTCAGGTCCCGGTAGGGTGAGCGTGTAATGATAGTGACTATGACGGGGTGAAACCAAACCCTAACTAAGCCTAATTAACCGAACCCTGGTGACCATGAGAACTATGTCTATTTCGAGAAATATTCCCTGGTACCAGACGGGAATTGAGCCTGGGGACCTCTAGGTATGCATCTAGGGGCTCTGGCCACTACACCACAAAGCTATTCATGTTATTCAAACAGAATGTTATTCTTGACCATTCTAACCACCTACCAGTGGCGTGATGACAATATTCTTAACTCGTTCATCTGTGATTGTTTCCAAGTGTTTAGTTCAGTGTTTCTCAAAGTTTTGGTAATGTAGGACCCCCAGATGGAAGTTATTTGTACTGGGGGACCCCCAAAGCCATGAGAATGGATGCTTGAGGCGTTGAAAGCTACTCATGAAAACATTATTCTTAGGCAAATACAATTTACTGCTATAAATACAAGACAAAAGTTAATTTGTGATACTAGAGGGAAAAAATAATATACTCTAATTATCTTGAATTAGTAAGTAATAGTTTTTTATTATTTTGAAAATTTGAGCCTAATAATCCATATGTCTTAAATAGCTAAACTAACTACAGTTTTAATTGTACAATTTGCAGCAAAAAGTCAGTAAAGAAGTCAAAGGTGGCTACGTTAGGATCGCGATCAATTGATCACATGTAGCTGACAATTTCCCTACGTCCATTACAGACTCTGCCTTAAAATAGGTGTGGAGAATGGCCCTGATCATGGAACAATTCCTAGATAGCTCAGTGGCTGCATTATTGGTGTACTAAGCCTAAGGTACTGGGTTCTACTCCCGTGTCAAGGTGTCATTTTTCAATATAAAGTATACTCATAATCCTATATATTATTTATGTTATCAACATCCCTTTTTCTCAACTAATACAAAGCCTGCAACGATGAATAAGGTATCAGTGGAAAGGATTTTTTTGCCAACTTCTGACTTTTTTTTATTTAAGTTAAAGGAAAAATCTAATAATGTTTTTTTATCAATTACCGAAAATAAACCCCCTTTGCTATTTTGTGTATACACTTTTTTGAGTATTAAACTTCTAAAACCCAATAAGAGACTAAATCTTTCGGGGGGATTAAATGTACGAAAGTTTCGCAAGGGCTTACCGGTATTTATTAAATAATTAATTGTTCAGATTTGTTGTTGGTACAACTTACTTTTTCTATATGACTTGTGTCTAGCGAGATCATAAATAGAGTATGGTATAGATATATCATATTTAATCTTTTGTATTTCAAATGTTTGTATTATATGTGACCAACATTCTTTAATTCATTACTATGACGGAAAATCCTAGAATCCTGAGGACCGCACTTTGGGAAACCCTGGTCTAGATGATATCAGAACACAGTGTACCCCCTCCTGACAAGTGACTGTGATGTCGTGTTAGTTGCGTCAACACGGGGCCGGCCGGGCAGCTAATGCGTGAGCACGTCCAGTGGCGTACCCCGGGATTCTGAAGGAGGAAGCTTGGACAAAGCTTTGGGGTGAGGGGAGTTTATCTCAAAATATAATAAGGGGAAGGGGAGGTAGAAAGAGTCAGTGGATACAGCTCATAAATTATATTCTATAAATCAGGCGAATTTGGTCATATTATTTTAGTATTTTTAGCACGAACTGTGAGAGTAATACCTCCAAGAACTATACATATCTTGTATTTGATTTTAATAATATATGTTTTGTATTAAAGATAAAGTATAAAAACATGCAACATATAATCACAAAAATTTGTGATTTCTTTTATTGCAACTGTGCCTGCATTTATTTACAAGCAAATTTTCTTCAAAAAACTAAAACAAATTTAATTCACTGAACATGTTTAGTTGTAGGATGTTATGGTCTGTGTTTGTAAAATACGGAATATAAATAAAGAGACATAAAAAAAGCTTTTCGTGTTATTTCTTCCGAACCAGATTTTTAATAAATTACCAAAAAAATCCAATCAAAAATGTTAAATTACAGCTTAGAGTGTCATATGTTTGTTCAAAGGAGCTACTAATGTTTATATGTCAGCCCTCTGCGAGGTAGATACCGCACATTGCTCACGGAAGACAAATAAACTAGCTCTTCATTGTATTAATATAGATAAATGTTCATAGCAACATATATACGGCCCAAACAAATATTTCTCAATTTTATTTACAACGATTACATCTTTTCGTATATTTCTTCTATTTCACGGCCGCCCTGGTATAATCTTCCTCATGTCCAGGCGGTGCAAGTTAAGGGAACCCCTATTAGGGAACATACTTAAAATAAAAATAGTTTTATGTGGTTAAACATGTGTTGTAGAAAACACTTAATTATTGATATTAACTCAAATAAGAATATATTTTGGGGTTATATTGGAAGGCTCAATTATACATTTCCCCATGTTTTCATGGTACCCCAAGGGAACCATCATGGGGCACTAGGGTGCTCCAGCACCTGCTTTGAGAACCATTGTTATATATTTGTAAAAAAAAATTGCTATATATATGTGTGTGTTCACGTGTCTGGGCTATATCCCTCGGCCCAGTTTGTGGAAAGACTACCCAGTACTAATGTACAGCTGCCCAGGGGACGCCTGAACGTACTGATCGTACATCCTTTCCGTGGAGGTTCTTGCCATATTCCGATGAGATGAGGTGATGATGATGGTGAGTATGAGGGTGTAAAATCTGTATAAACTGGCTCACTCGAATTGAGCAACCTTTCATTCTTTCGTTATTGCATTACTTTTCCTTTTTATTCAACTTGTAATGTATATTTTTCCATGATCTTAGTTAGAATTTACAAGCATAATTACAAATATTTTAAAAATTAAAACATAACATAAAACTAATATTGTGATGTAATTTGCCACCCTACCTTGTATTTACCTATTTTTTCCTACTTTTGTGAACAATTTCTAATTTAATTTCGTGTGAAATCTTCGAATTTCACCAGCTAGTTGCTGGCCTGACTAATGACAATGTTTACATAAATTTGAATAAATAAAAGGACGGAAGGAACAACGTAAAACATTGTTTTAAATAATTTAAATATGGAATTTTGATTTAAGGAAGAACACTTACCTTTTATTAAGCATATTAATTATCCATTTAAGAAGTGTGATTGACTGTATTTATTTTGAAGGTCGGCCATCTTTGTTTTAACGCATGGTCAGTGCTATCAAACGAGTGATGAGTGAACCTCGTGATTTTGAAAGGAAGAAAAAACGAGCGCGATTTTTAATTTTGACAGAAGGAAATAGACATTTAATTCTTTATTAAAACCCTTATTCTTATTCAATTGGCTATATTTAAATACTTATATTAAACCTACATTTCATTTTTATTTTATCACTAGTCTATAGCCAACAATTCATTTTCGTTTTTATTTATA
>CABFVX010004033.1:0-14222 GCA_902151425.1 Timema shepardi | reverse complement strand
ATATATATATATATATATAAGTTACGTTTCACACTGAAACATTCTCGGCGCTAATGTATAAACACATTCACATCAGGTGGAATCTGATAAGCCAATGCTTGAAACGGTGTTCTTTTCTTCTTTCTTGCATCTTGCTCGGTTCTAATAGGTTGTAGCCTATAGTGTGAGGCTATAGTGGGGCTAGTAGAGGTAAGACTGCTACTTTTGAGGGTAAATGAGGTGTACACACACAAACAAACGTAACTTCTGAAACACATTATAAATTGAAAACAAGTTCTATATTTTTGATTGTGACTTGATATATATAAAATTATACTATATAAAGTCACAAAGTCACAAAGTTTGATTGTGACTTGACATATATATATATATATGTATATATATATATATATATATATATATCAAACTTTGTATATNAAACTTTGTATATATATATATATATATATATATATAATTATACTATATAAAGTCACAATCAAAAATATAGAACTTGTTTTCAATTTTTAATTAGTTTCAGAAATTGAGTTCCCCTTCTCCCCCCCCACTAACAATGATAGTAATCCACATATTGGTTGGAAGAACAAAAGAAAAAATTCAACAATATTTTTTTGTAGCCAACATGGATAACATCTAACTATATTATTGGTGTTTATTTATAGGTATTGATAACATATATTACAAGTAGCATCTGCAGATTACATGACTTTATGTATGAATATATTAAAATAATTTTAGTAACTTTAGTAATTAACGTCTACTGATAGTCCTACCAAAATCATACTATATGTGTATTTGCCAACGCATACCTAGGAAAAAATACATCATATTTGGTATGACTTGCATCGAACCTAAGATCTATGAAACTTATAACACTGAGTGCAGGCGTGTAAAACTAGTTTGAGCATAAGGGCCACATTGAAAATTTAAAATAATGAAGGGACCACATCTTAGAAAATTAAATTTGGTCGACAATTTAAAATAAACTATAGATATAAAATTATAATTTCTATGAAAGTACAAGATTATATAAATTTTAATGTGTACTATATTTTTACCTAGACATATCAAACCTTCAATTTTAAAGGGTGTGAACAGGGCCACCAACAGCTGAAAGTACTACACAGATTTACTGAAAAAATAATTCAATCTGTGAATGCTAAATTGAAGTATAAGTTATATAAATTATATATTTATTGTTTGAATATAAATTATTACTAGCGTTGTAAGAAGATATTTAATTTTTATTTAACTATATTTATTCCTTTGGAAAATATGAATGAGGGTTTCACAGTATCTGTACCCAAGCGACTTATAAAATAATCATTCTTTAAAGTGAATTCAACATAATAATTAAATCTTAATTCTCACATTCTTACTGCAAATGAAAGTCTTCATGGTTTTGGGTAAAAATAGTCAATCTCAAAATGACATGTGATCTTCATTGTATTTGCATAATAGTAATAATTACACAGGTTTGCAAAATATAAGTCACTGAGTATTATTTCAAAATTTTTGTCTGATTATAAAAGCATTTAGTATGCTGGAAGTCTACGATTTTTGTCTAAGACGCAAGGATTTTTCACAAAATAGATGGGAATATTTGGGAAAATTTCCTCTACTTCAAGCCTCGCTTTCAACAGTTTCCATTTTTGTTTCAAACTCTTGGTCTTTTAGGAGTTTTCAGATGTCTGGCCTGACAAATAAAACTTCTTTCAATTTCTCATCTGACAATCCTGGAAAATTCATAGTTCTTACATAAATAAATTGTTACCCGACAGTTCATGACCGCCCCGAAACCAAGGCCAGGAGATCCTCCTTTGAGCCATCGTCACCGGAGCGCACCTGCACGAGTAGTTTGCACAGATCTCTACAGATCTCAGTGCAACAAAACAAATATTGGGATGGACATCTCGAGGTTTTGCAAATCTCTCTATAGGTGCGCTACTGTAGCTATGACAGTCACCCCACCGACCCCTCTCCCACTAATCTTGTCAACTTTGTTGCTTGCTACTCAACAAAAGACACGCTATCACCGATGTACTCTCCAATGAATAGTGCTGAATTGTGAGCCAAAATCTCGAGTTTCATATAATGACTTCCAAACATAAAGGGGAAGGCCATGAATCCCTTTCAAAATATATTTTTCTGATCTACAGTAGGAAATCATTAATTACATTATATGGTGACATATTTATTTAGTTTATCTATTACTGTATAAATATTTATAAACTTATTTTCTTCTCGATATTAAAAAAATATATAGTTTTTCTTTTAGTTTTTTCTGTGATCTAGTTTTTACGGTCCCTACTCACGCTAATTGTTTAGATATAATATGGTATAAGGAAGTTATAATTAAAATAAGTCCACCACAATTTGTTTGTACAGAAGATAGAAAAACCAAAGTGAAAACATACTGTTCCAGGTGATAGGCTGTTAAAAAAAATTGGAAATATATTTATAAAAAAAAAGTGCCCAAAATTATGAGAAAAATTGCAATTTGTTAAATTTTATTTCTATTAAATAGAATTTACATACTGCAAGCCTATCTCACAAATAGGCCCTACTTTTAACTTTTTTGATCAGCATACTAAGAAGAACATTGCATTTTAAAATCTAAAAAATAAAATCTGAATTTAAAAAACTTTGTAAACCATGTTACTATTCAAAATCATAAATTTATTATTATATGACTATAAGCCATCTAGAACTAAGATTTTTCATTTTTGTTGCTACGATCAGCACACAGGTTATTAACGGCTTAATCTGATTGGGCAGAGATGTGGAAAGTAGCCAAGAGGAGGTGAACCCGCATTTGCTTTAAGTTAAGATGGGAAAACCAGAGTGATACATCACTTGTGGAAAACCGTTAAAAGTACATATATATATATATATATATATTTAATGGGAAAACCACTTTCAGTTCACGAAGGTGAGATTCAAACCTTGACCTCCCCATCAATGGTGATCAAACCAACAGTAAGCAATGGCTAGAACACTGATGTGGGTAGCTAAGCTTTGTAAACACATATTTACTTTATCGCGACACCTCGTAGAGAAAATATTGTGATCTTCAAAACATTCTAACTCGAGATGTTGATAAATGTCGACGTTTCATGATCCCGCGACACTTGATGTAATCTGTCTGTCTGTCTGTCTGTCTGTCTATATCTCGGGCTGGAGTAGAAACTATTTATCCGTTTGGGCTAGAGCTTGGTATCTGGGATTCTCATAAGGTCCTTCTGAGGAGTTTTTGGAATTAGATGTCTAACCCTAAATTTAAGGGTAGTTTATTGAAGGGCAAAGAGAGAATGAATTGATTTGATTAAAACCCACTTTATCGAGTTTGAGTTAATTTTATATTTGAACACTGTTTATCATTAGAAACAAGATGTAAATTCTCATTTTCTCATGAACATAAATTTGAGGGTACCTTACACGAGGGAAACTTTCCAATTTTCATAATTTCCCACAACTATTTGAAATAATAACTTATCGTTGTAGTGTTGAAGTACTATTAGAGGTAAAAGTATTTTTTAATGTATTTTTATAAAACTAAAAGTTCTGAGCTATAAACAAATATAAACGTTATACTTTTTAATCCAGGTTTTTTAAAATGAATTTTATTTTTATGCTCTTTGTGTGACAAAGATGTTTCTCTTTTCCCGATTTTTCTGTAACAGTGTTCCTTGTTCCTAACGCCATAGTGTGAATAACGGCGAGTATTATTTAATTTAGGATATTTGGTGTATTGTTTCTACAACAATGTATGAACATATTATTTCGTTTCACAAATCTTACGAGTTTTTAGTAAATGCCTATTTTTAAGATAAAAGCGAAAGAATGTGCGTTGCGCCGAATTTTAAGGGACACTCTTACTTATCTGCGCACGTATGAGAGTAATGGGGAATATGATATTTTCCCCAGTACTTTCAAATTAATTTATATTTACTCATTTATAGGTGTCAGTAGTCCATAATGCATAATGTATAATTGGCATGTTCTCGTTTAATTTAAAATATAATTCTTACTAATAGGCTAACATCTTAAGTCAACAAACCTTAATGTATTTGATATGATTTCTATCAATTAGCAGGGCATATCCATACTCGACCCTTCGGCTGATTAGTGCTCCCTGCAGCATCTGGGTATAATTCCATGTACCATGGTACCTAGGTTATAGTCCAGAGAGAAAGGTGCTTACCCATTGGTTGCCACACCGAAGTCCTATGAGCAAGATGGAGTACCAATTTTGCCAGACAATGTATTTTCACATACTTTTCAAAGTTCTTTTACATGACACAATCAATATGAGACCAACAGCTTTACAATCAACAATTGGCACAATACCAAATAGGTATTAAATAAAACATTATAAATCTAGTTGTTTCCTTACAATGGTTTCCACATTACCCTTGAGATACAGTGTCTAATGCGTTCTACATTATTTTACATGGCGAGTTCCACTGTAGGCCTATAACCATAAATTTATATCTTATTGAATTTGAGCCAGATAGAACCATTTAGTAAATAAAACATTCTAGTTTGTAAATTGCTTGAATATATTGAATTAGCAAACAGAACCTTAGACATTAGATGGGTCTAGGGTAGTACTTAGGCCCTCTATATCGATATTGAAGGTGTGATATTAAGTCTCGCATGCAGTGTGTGAAGCACAGAACTACTTGTATCTAGGATGATGTAGCTTCAGCCTGCAATATCGAGCCATGAGTTGTCTTCTTAGTCTCGCATGCAGTGTGTGAAGCACATAACTACTTATATCTAGGATGATGTTGCTTCAGCCTGCAATATCGAGCCATGAGTTGTATGCTCACAGTCTCGCATGCAGAGTTTAAAGCACAGAACTACTTATATCTAGAATGGTGTTGCTTCAGCCTGCAATATCGAGCCATGAGTTGTATGCTCGCAGTCTCGCATGCAGTGTGTGAAGCACAGAACTATTTATATCTAGAATGATGTTGCTTCAGCCTGCAATATCGAGCCATAAGTTGTCTCCTTAGTCTCGCATGCAGTGTGTGAAGCACATAACTACTTATATCTAGGATGATGTTGCTTCAGCTTGCAATATCGAGCGATAAGTTGAGTGCTTACAGTCTCGCATGCAGTGTGTGAAGCACAGAACTACTTATATCTAGGAAGATGTAGCTTCAGCCTGCAATATCGAGCCATAAATTGTCTCCTTAGTCTCACATGCAGTGTGTGAAGAGCAGAACTACTTATATCTAGGATGATGTTGCTTCAGCCTGCAATATCGAGCCATAAGTTGTCTGTCTCGCATGCAGTGTGTGAAGCACAGAACTACTTATATCTAGGATGATGATGCTTCAGCCAGAAATATCGAGCGATAAGTTTAGTGCTTACAGTCTCGCATGCAGTGTGTGAAGCACAGAACTATTTATCACTAGGATGATGTAGCTTCAGCCAGCAATATCGAGCGATAAGTTGAGTGCTTACAGTCTCGCATGCAGTGTGTGAAGCACAGAACTACTTATATCTAGGATGATGTTGATTCAGCCTGCAATATCGAGCCATAAGTTGTCTTCTTAGTCTCGCATGCAGTGTGTGAAGCACAGAACTACTTATATCTAGGATGATTTAGGTTCAGCCTGCAATATCGACCCATAAGTTGTCTCCTTATTCTCGCATGCAGTTTGTGAAGCACAGAACTGCTTATATCTAGGATGATGTTGCTTCAGCCTGTAATATCGAGCTATAAGTTGTCTTTTTAGTCTCGCATGCAGTGTGTGAAGCACAGAACTATTTATATCTAGGGTTGATGTTGATTCAGACTGCAATATCGAGCCATAAGTTGTCTTCTTAGTCTCGTATGCAGTGTGTGAAACCCAGAACTACTTGTATATAGGATGATGTAGCTTCAGCCTGCAATATCGACCCATAAGTTGTCTCCTTAGTCTCCCATGCAGTGTGTGAAGCACAGAACTATTTATATATAGGATGATGTTGATTCAGCCTGCAATATCGACCCATAAGTTGTCTTCTTAGTCTCGTATGCAGTGTGTGAAGCACATAACTACTTATATCTAGGATGATGTTGATTCAGCCTTCAATATCGAGTCATAAGTTGTTTTCTTAGTCTCGTTAGCAGTGTGTGAAACAAAGAACTATTTATATCTAGGATGATGTTGATTCAGCCTGCAATATCGAGCCATAAGTAGACTTATTAGTCTCGTATGCAGTGTGTAAATCACAAAACTACTTATATCTAGGATGATGTAGCTTCAGCCTGCAATATCGAGGCATAAGTTGTCTCCTTAGTCTTGCATGCAGTGTGTGAAGCACAGAACTACTTATATCTAGGATGATGTATCTTCAGCCTGCAATATCGAGCCATAAGTTGTCTCCTTAGTTTCGCATGCAGCGTGTGAAGCACAGAACTACTTATATCTAGGATGATATAGCTTCAGCCTGCAATATCGAGCCATAAGTTGTCTTCTTAGTCTCGCTTGCAGTGTGTGAAGCACATAACTACTTATATCTAGGATGATGTAGCTTCAGCCTGCTATATCGAGCCATAAGTTGTCTCCTTAGTCTAGCATGCAGTGTGAAGCACAGAACTATTTATATCTAGGATGATGTTGATTCAACCTGCAATATCGAGTCATAAGTTGTCTTCTTAGTCTCGTGTGCAGTGTGTGAAACACAGAACTATTTATATCTAGGATGATGTAGATTCAGCCTGCAATATCGAGCCATAAGTTGACTTCTTAGTCTCTTATGCAGTGTGTGAAGCACAGAACTACTTATATCTAGAATGATGTAGCTTTAGCCTGCAATATCAGGACATTAGTTATATCTTTAGTCTCGCATGCAGTGTGTGAAGCACAGAACTACTTATGTCTAGGATGATGTATCTTCAGCCTGCAATATCGACCAATAAGTTGTCTCCTTAGTCTCGCATGCAGCGCGTAAAGCACAGAACTACTTATATCTAGGATGATGTAGCTTCAGCCTGCAATATCGAGCCATTAGTTGTTTCCTTAGTCTCGCATGCAGTGTGTGAAGCACATAACTACTTATATAAAGGATGAAGTTGCTTCAGCCAGAAATATCGAGCGATAAGTTGAGTGCTTACAGTCTCACATGTAGTGTGAGAAGCACAGAACTACTTATATCTAGGATGATATAACTTCATCCTGCAATATCGAGCCATAAGTTGTCTTCTTAGTCTCGCATGCAGTGTGTGAAGCACAGAACTACTTATATCTAGGATGATGTAGCTTCAGCCTGCAATATCGAGCCATAAGTTGTCTCCTTATTCTCGCATGCAGTGTGTGAAGCACAGAACTACTTATATATAGGATGATGTTGCTTCAGCCAGCAATATCGAGCCATAAGTTGTCTTCTTAGTCTCGCATGCAGTGTGTGAAGCACAGAAATACTTATATCTAGGATGATGTAGCTTCATCCTTCAATATCGAGCCATAAGTTGAGTGCTTACATGTCTCGCATGCAGTGTGTGAAGCACAGAACTATTTATATCTAGAATGATGTTGCTTCAGCCTGCAATATCGAGCCATAAGTTGTCTTCTTAGTCTCGCATGCAGTGTCTCAAGCACATAACTACTTATATATAAGATGATTTAGCTTCAGCCTGCAATATCGACCCATAAGTTGTCTCCTTATTCGCGCATGCAGTTTGTGAAGCACAGAACTACTTATATATAGGATGATGTTGCTTCAGATTGCAATATCGAGCTATAAGTTGTCTTTTTAGTCTCGCATGCAGTGTGTGAAGCACAGAACTATTTATATTTAGGGTTTATGTTGATTCAGACTGCAATATTGAGCCATAAGTTGTCTTCTTAGTCTCGTATGCAGTGTGTGAAACACAAAACTACTTGTATCTAGGATGATGTAGCTTAAGCCTGCAATATCGACCCATAAGTTGTCTCCTTAGTCTCCCATGCAGTGTGAGAAGCACAGAACTATTTATATATAGGATGATGTTGATTCAGCCTGCAATATCGAGCCATAAGTTGTCTTCTTAGTCTCGCTTGCAGTGTGTGAAGCACATAACTACTTATATCTATGATGAAGTTGCTTAAGCCAGAAATATCGAGCCATAAGTTGAGTGCTTACAGTCTCGCATGCAGTGTGTGAAGCACAGAACTACTTATATCTAGGATGATGTAGCTTCAGCCTGCTATATCGAGTCATAAGTTGTCTCCTTAGTCTAGCATGCTGTGTGAAGCACAGAACTATTTATATCTAGGATGATGTTGATTCAACCTGCAATATCTAGTCATAAGTTGTCTTCTTAGTCTCGTATGCAGGGTGTGAAACACAGAACTATTTATATCTAGGATGATGTTGATTTTAGCCTGCAATATCGAGCCATAAGTTGACTTCTTAGTCTCTTATGCAGTGTGTGAAGCACAGAACTACTTATATCTAGAATGATGTAGCTTCAGCCTGCAATATCAGGACATTAGTTGTCTCCTTAGTCTCGCATGCAGTGTGTGAAGCACAGAACTACTTATGTCTAGGATGATGTATCTTCAGCCTGCAATATCGACCAATAAGTTGTCTCCTTAGTCTCGCATGCAGCGCGTAAAGCACAGAACTACTTATATCTAGGATGATGTAGCTTCAGCCTGCAATATCGAGCCATTAGTTGTTTCCTTAGTCTCGCATGCAGTGTGTGAAGCACATAACTACTTATATAAAGGATGAAGTTGCTTCAGCCAGAAATATCGAGCGATAAGTTGAGTGCTTACAGTCTCACATGTAGTGTGAGAAGCACAGAACTACTTATATCTAGGATGATGTAGCTTCAGTCTGCAATATCGACCCATTAGTTGTCTCCTTATTCTCGCATGCAGTGTGAGAAGCACAGAACTACTTATATCTAGGATGATGTAGCTTCAGCCTGCTATATCGAGCCATAAGTTGTCTCCTTAGTCTCGCATGCAGTGTGTGAAGCACAGAACTACTTATATCTAGGATGATGTAGCTTCAGCCTGCAATATCGAGCCATAAGTGTTCTTCTTAGTCTCGCATGCAGTGTGTGAAGCACAGAACTACTTATATCAATGATGATGTTGCTTCACGCTTCAATATCGAGCCATAAGTTGTCTCCTTAGTCTAGCATGCAGTGTGTGAAGCATATAACTACTTGTATCTAGGATGATGTAGCCTTAGCCTGCAATATCGAGCCATAAGTTGTCTCCTTATTCTCGCATGCAGTGTGTGAAGCACAGAACTACTTATATCTAGGATGATGTTGCTTCAGCCTGCAATTTCGAGCCATAAGTTGTCTTCTTAGTCTCGCATGCAGTGTGTGAAGCACAGAACTACTTATATCTAGGATGATGTAGCTTCAGTCTGCAATATCGACCCATAAGTTGTCTCCTTATTCTCGCATGCAGTGTGTGAAGCACAGAACTACTTATATCTAGGATGATGTTGCTTCAGCCTGCAATATCGAGCCATAAGTTGTCTCCTTAGTCTCGCATGCAGTGTGTGAAGCACAGAACTATTTATATATAGGATGATGTAGCTTCAGCCTGCAATATCGAGCCATAAGTTGTCTCCTTAGTCTCACATGCAGTGTGTGAAGCACTTAACTACATATATCTAGGATTATGTTGCTTCAGCTTGCAATATCGAGCGATAAGTTGAGTGCTTAAAGTCTTGCATGCAGTTTGTGAAGCACAGAACTACTTATATCTAGGATGATGTTGCTTCAGCCTACAATATCGACCCTTAAGTTGTCTTCTTAGTCTCGCATGCAGTGTGTGAAGCACATAACTATTTATATTTAGGATGATGTTGCTTCAGCCTGCAATATCAAGCCATAAGTTGTCTCCCTAGTCTCGCATGAAGTGTGTGAAGCACAGAACTACTTATATCTAGGATGATGTAGCTTCAACCTGCAATATCGAGCCATAAGTTGTCTCCTTAGTCTCGCATGCAGTGTGTGAAGCACTTAACTACTTATATCTAGGATGATGTAGCTTCAGCCTTCAATATCGAGCCATAAGTTGTCTCTTTAGTCTCGCATGCAGTGTGTGAAGCACAGAACTACTTATATCAATGATGATGTTGCTTCAGCCTGCAATATCGAGCCATAAGTTGTATCCTTAGTCTCGCATGCAGTGCGTGAAGCACAGAACTACTTATATCTAGGATGATGTAGCTTCAGCCTGCAATATCATGCCATGAGTTGTATCCTAACAGTCTCGCATGCAGTGTGTGAAGCAAGGAACTACTTGTATGTATGATTATGTTGCTATACAATACACAGTTTTGAGTTTAATAATCGACCAAAGAAAAATACTTTATTTACGAAACATGCTTTTTAATAAATTTTATATATATGGTAATTTTTTATCGGTCTTTTAATGTGAAATTGTTCATAATGTGAACTTGTAAAGTTAATAATGTTTTGATTATTTATATTTTTTAGGGGGGAAGCATTAAATTGATTATTTAGCAATGATACACAAAACAACAAAGATTTTTCCTTCATCAGAAACGATTTCGATGACTTCATTTGGTCTAAACACAAACAACACATAATCTTTTTAGTCATTAACCATCTTGTTGAGCTCATTTCAACGATACACAAAACAGCTCAGTATCTTTCGTCGTCGGGAACCATCTTTAAGATTTCAGTTTGTTGATACACAAAACAAGACAGACTCTTTCGTCGTAAGTAACTTTCTTCATGAGTTCAGTTTGTTGTTACACAAAACAACACAGACTCTTTCGTCGTAAGTAACTTTCTTCATGAGTTCAGTTTGTCGAAGCACAAAACAACACAGACTCTTCTGTCATCAGTAACCATCTCTATGACTTCAGTTTGTCGATACAAAAAACAACAAATACTCTTTCGTCGTCAGTAACTATCTTCATGACTTTAGTTTGTTGAAACACAAAACAAGACAAACTCTTTCGTCATCGGGAACCATATTTATGACTTCAGTTTGTTGATACACAAAACAACACAGACTCTTTTGTCGTGAGTAACTATCTTCATGACTTCAGTTTGTCAATACACAAAACAATACAATTCTTCCGTCATCTTCATGACTTCAGTTTGTTGATACACAAAACAAGACAGACTCTTTCGTCATCGGGAACCATCTTTATGACTTCAGTTTGTTGATACACAAAACAACACAGACTCTTTCGTTGTCGGGAAACATCTTTATGACTTCAGTTTGTCGATATACAAAACAAGACAGACTCTTTCGTCGTCGAGAACCATCTTTATGACTTCAGTTTGTCGATATACAAAACAAGACAGACTCTTTCGTCGTCGGGAAACATCTTTATGACTTCAGTTTGTCGATATACAAAACAAGACAGACTCTTTCGTCGTCGGGAACCATCTTTATGACTTCAGTTTGTCGATATACAAAACAATACAGACTCTTTCGTCGTCGGGAACCATCTTTATGACTTCAGTTTGTCGATATACAAAACAAGACAGACTCTTTCGTCGTCGGGAAACATATTTATGACTTCAGTTTGTCGATATACAAAACAAGACAGACTCTTTCGTTGTAGGATTCAGGAACTATCTTTATGTTTTCAACTGTAGGTACACAATTTAACAATACAGATTGGTTCGTCTGAAACCATTTTGATGAATTTTATTCCTAATTTTCATAACATAACATACATAGGCTAACATTTTCTTGTGTGGCCATATACGAATTTTTTGCGGATGACACTAGTTTATTTTATTTTATGATAGTGAAAATTTAAAAAACTTACTTAATAATGTTCAATTTAATATCCTTACTTTGCTTGATTGGATTCATATCAACCAACTTTCTACCAATTTAAAAATAAAAATAAACTTATACCATTTTCTTAACCAAGTCACAGAAAACCTGTGGAAAGGAACATAATGGAAAGCGAAACATTCCAATTTTCTGACTTTATTACTTATTTTATTGAAATATTTATAAACATATCTTATGTAAGATTCACATAAACAATATAACCAAAAAACGAGTTCCACTTGTAGTACCATTAAGTAGATATGCCTCTTTATTGACGAATACAAACTTACTATATATTCCAATTTGTCACACTCTAATCTAATCTACATGAAAAATGTTTGGAGCTTTGCAACCAAATCAAGACTAATGTGTTTATCTAACTTTCAAAACAAAATATCTAGATCTTTATTTCAGTTGTATGCTAGGAAAGTTTCAACTGTTGAAATGTATAATTATTTAAACTTGATGCTCTTTAGATAAATTAATAGTTATTCAAACTGGGATATATAGGCCTATATATAAAATAAATACAAATAACCTAAAGAGTAAATTTTCAAACCATAATTAGTTAATTCTAGCTACAATACAAGAAGTGAAGGATAAATTATCACACAAGTCATTTAACACAGTAAATTATGAAACAAATTCCATCTCGAATAACGTGACTCAAATCTTTAATCCAATTCCTCGGGATATTTCGTTTAACAAAGCTGACTAACTTCAAAAAGCAGTACAAGTCGTTTTTGAGCAAACATCATTGTAAATTTCAAGCGAAATATAATAAACAATGAACCGTCTGAGGTATTGTTATCACTTTTTTCTGCATTATTACGAAACTAACACCTATCATTTTCATTTCTGATAATCACAGCTCTCTCTTTCACCAATCAGATAATTATAATAAATGTATAAGTATAGGTTCACAGTGAAAGCTAGACACAATCTTCCCTATTATTATATGTTTGTTTTTTTACATTATTGTAAACTTTGTGTGTGTGTATCACAAAATATTTCACATTACTTGATTAATGTATTCATTTTAGGATTTAGTTTAATATCTGAAAACATGAATTAATATTATCTGGAATATCACAACTGTTTGCCACTATTATAGTTTCTTTCTTGCTTATTATTATGACGGTTGATAATATAAATGTAAACATGTCATCATCTTAAATTTCCATTTAAATTTAAATAATGTTTTTTCACGACAGGAAAAACAACATAGACTGTTTTTCCGTGAGGAATCGTCTTGATGACTGCAGTACTCTAAACAACACCCAATTAGATAGTTATTGTAGTATCCGTACAACAGAACTAGCTCTCACAATAATTTGTATTTATTCTATAGTAATTGGTTTTTATTGGCTCACCTCTAGAAATACCCACATCATTAGCCAGAGTTGAAATAAACCAGATCTCTGATGACTTTGATTCTTTAGTTAAAACAATTTCACTGTCTTTTTTCCTTCCAAATATATGTAATTTTGCATATTTTCCAATAACAAACTATAAACTTCATTTAAACAATGTTCTAAAGAAATAAAACCAAAAACACAAAAGCAAGACATTTTCTTTTTAACTTAGTTCTTGTTTAGCTTTTGAGACTCTTGTTTCCAAGGATATTATAAATAATTTGTTGATATTTCAAAACGCATTGTTAACAAGGAGATTAAAATGTAGTCTTTAAGGCCACGGCCATACTAGCAACCAAAGTAAAGAGAATAGAAGGTAATGTCAGATGGAGAAATATATCTGGTTGGTTGAACGTATGACATCACTCAGTACACAAGTCAGCGCATTAGATACACAAACTTATGGAAGACAAATTAAATTGTAAATCAGGTCATATTTTGGAACTTTAAATAATAATTTAACCTTTAAAATCCACACTAATGTCCAAATTATTTATGTAACCCCTCAACTTATTTTAAAATATGTGTGTGTGAAGCTGTTTTAGTATTAAAATTTAACTAATGTGTACTGGATGACGTAAGCAAGGACTTAATCAAATTATTACAAGTAGCGCTCGCTACTTTTCTATTATCTTTACATTACCAGCAACTAACGGGCCGTGACCTTCATATTAGCTTATTGATAATAAATACAATGTTCAAAAAATCTTGTAGATCATGCGATGCCCTAACAATTTCTCTCCAAATGTCTTGGTTCTGAGTCTACTCTATTCAATTCCCAGCTACTCCCAGGTTCTCCTGTAGCCATTCTCTCCACCTTTTTCAGTCCTGAGCTTGCTAGCTTTCAGATACCCCTAATACCACCAGTTCCTGCTCTATCTAGCACTCAGATACCGCTATACCACCAGTTCCTGCTCTATCTAGCACTCAGATACCGCTATACCACAAGTTCCTGCTCTATCTAGCACTCAGCTACACCTAATACCACCAGTTCCTGCTCTATCTAGCACTCAGCTCTCCCCAGTATCACCAG
>CABFVX010004032.1:32643-73580 GCA_902151425.1 Timema shepardi | reverse complement strand
GTGGAGGCCTGGCATTCCCCACATTCACAAGATGTCTTGTCAGAGGTGAAGGAAGGGTTTGGAAATCAGATAAATCTGTGCCGGGAGCGGGGATTGAACCCCGGCCACCAGCATAGAAGTCTGACACCTTACTCCTAGACCGCCAGGTCATCCAAAATGTCAATTAATCGAACCATTAGAATTTACTCTGCTCTTTGCCCAAAACATCCCGTATTGAACAAAAATTAACTGGAACGAGTCTGTAAAAGTTTTGTAATTTGATTTTTTGAAAGCTTAGGGAAAGCACGCGTGTCTTTCTATTTAGCGAGCGGGAGATAGCTCAGGAAGTCACCGCTCATAGATGGGGGGCAGCACCTACTCTGACAGAAGATTCCAGTTGGTAAATCCTCAATGTTTTGTTGACTGATGTGGAGGGGTTGTAGGAAAGAGAGAGAGAGAATCCCGGGAGAAGAGAGGGTCTCGCAGTAGGCATTGCATCGTGGGACAAGTTTTGCGTCAGTGCCAAACTTTCCTCCAAGAAAGCCGTGAAGGAGTGGAGGGTGGTACCCCGTGAATAAGTGATGGGGTAGCACGCCATCGATAACCCTACATATTTCCCCGTTGGGTTCAGTCCAAATTCTGATTTTTCCCCGAGTAGAGAAGTTAAGTGCAAATATTTCATCTAGCCATTTTTATTAGTTAGCGCTTTTATTGAATAAATCGATAGAGGGGTTATTCTAATTGGTTAAATGGTTGAAAAATTTATCTTGAAATTAAATTGCTCAAAGTTAATATTAATATAATGCATGTAAGAGTTTATACTAAAAGGTAATGAACCGCATGAGCGGTCACGGGGAAAATAAGGCTCTAGTCTCGTTTTATCTGGTTACTAGAAGCACGGAAACTCAGGGGTAATTATCCTTGTCAGCTTTATTGACGCTTTTTTCTCTCTAAATAGGGTCTTACTCTCGCATCACAAAAATTCTGGTGCACTTTCTCTAAAACTCTACATTCTCTATCCCTATTCCACTAGTGTGGCATGTGGATATCCCGGAGGGAAGAGAGGGGGCGAGACTTAAATTATTATTAGCACCGCGTCTTACTACCCGTTCGGGTTATACGCACTTACGCTAATGTGTAATGGTAGGGAGATTGCGAGATGAAATGGAGGACCTACAGTTTAACGTGGGATCCGAACCACGGTGGAGGCCTGGTATTCCTCACATTCTCAAGATGTCTTGTCAGAGGTGAAGGAAGGGTTTGGTAATCAGATAAATCTGTGCCGGGACCGAGGATTGAACCCCGGCCGCCAGCTCAGAAGTCTGACACCTTACCCCCCTAGACCGCCAGGTCACCTACAGCAGAATTAAATACTTTTCTTCTATTATTTGTAATATTGGTTTTATACTAACAGTTTTTTCTTTTTACCTCGAAGACCACCCCCCCTCCCTCAAAAAAAATCAGTGGTGTGTAGTGGAGTGTTTCTAGAGTTAGTTTAAACTGTACCTGTGATATGTGCTCGTCACTCAGTAGAAGATTCATTGGTCGGGTAACAAAGGACATGCACTCCCATGTGTGTTTTATAGAGCAGCGCTAGTGTATGTATGATTGGTGAAATGGGGACACACGTCACAGGCACAGTTTCAAAAGGCTCTGCTGTCCTGGCAACACACTACACGGCACTGGAGAACAGCCATCTTTGTGTAAATTCTCTAAATAAGTGGTCACGAGCGTGGGTTTGATTGTGTTATGTCATCATAGGTTAAAAGGTGGAGCGGTAGTATTCTCGGGTCCACACTATGTGTCCACTAATCATTCACTGACCTTGAATACCGCCCTTAAGGCTATAATCTGACTATACAGCAGTGGTTCCCCCCAATTACTTCTCAGCGGGCCGCAGATAGATCTTTTTTTTCATGGACCGGGGCAGAGGGTGTGAAAACTTAATTTGAAAAGCTTACACAATTTACTCTAAATGAAAACTAAGTACCTCGTAATATTATGAACACTATTTCTATTTTAGGATTGATAAGATACAGATTATAAAACAAACTTTACTTCAGTTATCAAGAAACTAATGAGAAAAATGAGGGCGCTTTCCTTCAACAATTTGTTTAAAATCTGAAGTATAGGATGTAATTGCTAGTTTGGGCGTTTTCAACATGAACATATGTTAATTTGTTCATCTTAACAATTTTGTATATTGTTCATGTCAGGGAAGCTTGATTAACGTTTGTAGGTAGACCCAAACATAGCTCAAATTATAATGGCAAGTTTCTTACAATTTGGATAGCTAGTCATATATATATATTCAGTTTGATTATTTACCGCGGGCCAAACTGACATCTTTCGCGGGCCGGCTATTGAGAACCACTGCTAAACAATATATGATAAGAATAATGTCAGAAATGTAGTAAAGAGTACATCGAGTTCCATACAACTTTATCACCGTAGATTAACTAACAATAATTAAATTTAATATTTACACTCCGTTCTAACTGCTTAGTAACGGATGCTATGGAAGGAATTTTGGAGTAAAAATACGGATAGGACGAAGAAGATATCAGATAGTGGATTATATCAAGGTGGATGACAAGCTATGAAAAAAGATGAGGAGGAATGTGGAAGATAGAAAAGGATGGATAGCCACCATGTAAATACCTGCATTAGGCAGAACACACAATACTAATAAATAATCACATATGTATACTTTTTTATTACTAATCCCATAAAGTTTAAATGATCAGCGCAAGGCAATTAACTATTTCTTATTTCCAGTTTAAAGTTTAGGAGGGGGACTTATAATAAACAACAGAACTTAAAAATAAACCTATCAAACAACTTGACACGACAATCAATTAAAATATATATACGTCATTTTCTTCCATCTAAAGGCTATGAAGACCTTCTTCGGTGGCCGCATAGTACAAGGGTCACTCTCGCGATAGACCAGACTACCGACTACAGAGAGATCGAGGTTCAAATCCCGGTTGGATGTACGTAGGGTTTTCCCTTAGTGGTCTTCCACTCTCCTTTCACACATCTGGGTACACCTTCTCCAAATTCAACCGTCCTCCCTATCTCACTTAATCTTATAGCTATTATAGTCGGTGACCTGGCGGTCTAGGGGTAAGGTGTCACACTTCTGTGCTGGCGGCCGGGGTTCAATCTTCGGTCCCGGCACAGATTTATCTGACTACCAAACCCTTTCTTCACCTCTGACAAGACATCTTGTGAATGTGTGGAATGCCAGGTCTCCACTGTGGTTCGGATTCCACGTTAAACTGTAGGTCCTCCATTTCATCTCACAATCACCCTACCATTACACATTAGAGTAAGTGCGTATAACCCGAACGGGTAGTAAGACGCGGTGCTAATAATAATAATAATAATAGCTATTATACATAAGTATAGCCTGAATAGATATGGCTAAAACACATGAATGAACGAGAAGACACGTAATGTTGTTGAACGGTAAACTCTCTGTTTTGACGGCGACTTCTGTTAGCTAGAAAAGTCATATTTCCTCTGTTCATACGGCTCTCGAGTATGTTACTGTCACATTGGTTACAAAGGGTCCGGCTTGGATAAGAACAAGAGAGCCTTCACTTGTCATTCCTTATCCTCCTCTCATTGGGAGTTATTTCCTCTCCTCCGCTACATGCCCTCAGCGGAACAAGACTTCTATTTTTAGAACGTGACGTCACACATGATGACGTCATGACCAGCCAGTTGTTTGGCCGGAGAAGGGAGGTGTGGCCGAGAGGTTCGCCGGTCGGGTGACGTCACTGTCCGACCATAACTGCGCCTGGACGGTGCGCGAGCACAATAATTTTCACTTTAGCGCAAATTAATTTTAGAGTATGTGTCCCTCGTGTGTTTCATGCAGCTGCCATTAAAACAAGGATATATTTGTGTGTGTACAGGTGACCTAGGATTTGACTTAGTGGCAAGGGAGGGCGGGGCGCCGGTAAATATTATTATCAGCACCGCGTCTTACTACCCGTTCGGCTTATACGAACTTACGCTAATGTGTAATGGTAAGGTGATTGTGAGATGAAATGGAGTACCTACAGTTTAACGTTGGAATCCGAACCACGGTGGAGGCCCGGCATTCCCCACATTCACAAGATGTCTTGTCAGAGGTGAAGGAAGGGTTTGGTAATCAGAGAAATCTGTGCCGAGACCGAGGATTGAACCCCGGACCCCAGCACAGAAGTATGACACCTTACCCCTAGACCACCAGGTCACCGCCGATAAATAGTTTTAAATCTCAAATACTTCTAGAAGCAATTTGGAGATTACTTTTCTTTACTCACTGAAAATGAGTGTTAGCAGTTTAATTATAATAAATTTGTAAAAAAACACTCTGAAATAGGTCTAATGAAAGTGTGTTTCCTTTTTAAACGTAAAAAATTATTCTGGTTCTGTTTTAAAAGTATCCTTAAGCTGTTACCTCCCTCAACACCATTGTCATAAACGCAACTTAAGTCTAAGCCGGTGGAGTAAACTAAACAGGACCATAGGTGAATAATCGCCTCAGTCCTTTTATTTTGGGAAGTGGTACAACGATATGAAATTAAGTACGGGAGGTTTTAAACTATTGGGATCTGTAAACTGTCTCGTTTCAAGGTCACCTTCAATTATCCTCGGATAATGTGACCCTCTATTTATTGTCATTTCCGGGCACAGCCATTTTAAAATAAATGGTACATAGCACACTTTATAGTAATGTTTTATATCCGTGTTGTTGGATAGTGTTCAAATAAATTAGTTCTGTTAAATGTGCATAATGTAAGTGTTAGGATGAGGCACATGAGAGTAATGAAATAGTACCAGGCACCAACACCTAAATATTAAAATATAATACATTATTTTGAAGGAGGTCCTAGCGATGCACCTATGTATCTTATTTCAAATGACTAACTCGCCTGACAACTTGGAATGAATCAGTCCGGGACCTTAGTCTTATTTCTAAACTGTCCCTTAGAACAGGGTAGAATCGTCACCTCACGGTAAAGGCCCTCTGAAATGTTTCAGTAATTTTGATGATGTTTGCCAAAGTTGGTCATTTGTAACTTAAAAATATATTTTTTAAATACTTATGCACACACATTAAAAAAAAAATTTTTTTTATTAAAATATACTTGCAATATACGAACACCTTTTTTTTAAAAAAAATGTATATTTAAAAAATACTAACAACATGTTTTCAAGTACTCATAAAAAATAAATTACCATTCTCTAAATTTGGAACCTTAGCTTCTTCGAGTAGAAATGAAAACGCAACAAGTAAAACTAGCCGGGCCATCTTTACCAGAGTGTTCCTTCTGTTGTGCTGTTGCAACAGCTGGGGAGGAAATGATTCCTTTTTTACATTTGTAGCAACACATACTATGTGCTTTGTGCTAAGTGTATACATGCTAACCACTTCCATAACACGTTGCAAGTTAGTGGTGCTTACAATCAATACCGACACTCAGTTTTATCGTCAGCATCATCATATATTCCATTCACCGTAGGAATTGACTTCTGAAAGGCCTTTTTCCCTACCATAAATCTACTATATAGTAGGATATTGGTAGGAAAAAAGGCCTTTCAGAGAGTAATTCCTACCGTGAATGGAATATACCATTACAAGCTCACAATTAGTTCATAGGTGCCCGCGTTCTACTATCGGCCGATGTTATCCACCTATTGGGATAAGGATGAGAAGGGTAGAGTATGGATTAAACGTAGGCCTACCCGAATTTACACGATGAGAGAGTGGGAAAAATCTAATATTTAGGAAAACCACCCTAATTTCCTACTTTTCATTCCTACCACATTTAATCAATTATGCGTGCAACATTGACATTTTTGTTTTGTTTTGTTAGATAGAGATATAACTATCACGCGATTTCCATTACTAATGGCGCTCTCCGATAATTGTCGAAAAAGCGATAAGAAAAGATTGAAATCTACCTTATCTTCATCTCTATCTCTCTCAAATAATATGACGTCATCCAGAATCATGGTATTCGTTATATACATCAGTGGATAGAAACACCTCCAACTATTAAAACAATACATTGATCATATAAATAAAACATAACCTATGTTGGGCCTGTGTGTGTGTGTGTGTGTGTGTGTGTGTGTGTGTGTGGTAGTGCTAGAACTACTTATCACGTGTATTTAAGTGAACATGAACCTATGGTGTACTTTTTTTTAACTTACGTTTACATTATTTATTCAGAGTGGCACGCCCTAGCCTGTTTGGGCACTGGTGTGGACGAACCTGAAAATCTGTATCTTTGCATATTTATTTAAGAAAACCTCAGGTTGCATGTGCATTTCAAGAGTTTGTTATTTTCTATATTCTTTGCTCGCCGTTTTAACCTCTAAATCACCCGTGTAGATTACTTTAAAACCAAGACACACAGAAAGTGATAACTTGGCATGCGCTTAATTGAAAACTGATGGTGTGAAACTCAGTGTATTTGTTATAAACCACGAGCCTGATGACTGGTTTATGCTCTTAGTAAGGTATCATTATGAGCATGCGCTGTTGAATATATTAGCGATGTATCAACAAAAAGAAAACCAAACACTTGCAGCTAGTGTATAACAATATAACCACACATAAAAAGCCTTAATTCTTATATTTACTTTGAAGTGACCAAGGTGGATCATTATGGCCCTTGTTTTTATCGTAAAATAGAGTCTGCTTCCTTCTTGCTCATTTTTCTCCCTATAATTAATCAAAGCTATGTTAAATTATTTTATTATTATTATTATTATTAGCACCGCGTCTTACTACCCGTTCGGGTTATACGCATTTACGCTAATGTGTAATGGTAGGGTGATTGTGAGATGGAATGGAGGACCTACAGTTTAACGTGGAATCCGAACCACGGTGGAGGCCTGGTATTCCCCACATTCACAAGATGTCTTGTCAGAGGTGAAGGAAGGGTTTGGTAATCAGATAAATCTGTGCCGGGACCGAGGATTGAACCCCGGCCGCCAGCACAGAAGTCTGACACCTTACCGCCTAGACCTCCAGGTCACCGACTTAAATTATTTTGTATACTTAGTAATTATAGTAATTAGCCTATTTTATGAATTTTTTTTACTCCTATTTTTTCTTTCCTGTTGTTATTATTCAGATTTCATCACCACATTTATTAATACGAGCTGTTATTTCTATAATTTTTTCCAGCAAAAGATAACCTGTACATATATATGTACTTTAGAATGAAAAACATTACCTCTAAAGTCCCAGTTTACAATTCATACTCACGTTGTCATAAATGGAGGAGAGCTTTAATCCTAGATACAGTAATGACTTGGTAAAATTAACGTATAATTGATTTTTATATATTTTTTCAGGTACGTTCACCAACTTTTGGGGGCTTAGAAGGGGTATCCTCTCCCTGCCAGCTTTGCGGGTGAGTACATACTGGTTTATTCTATCCTAAACCCCCACCCCCCGCCCCCGGTCCTTCACTTCCAAAAAACAACAGTGCTATTGCCCTGTACACTCAACTACGGTGAAATTAAACGCCCTCAAGTGCCTTTGGACGTGTTGATTTTCAAACTGTAGCCAATTTTTATTTTATTTCAAAGCGGAATGTTTATGCTGCGCGCCATATTGTCGCGTATTCTCTAGTCCCCCACCCCCGACCCAATTTTACCGTGACCGTTACACTATTCCACACGTACTTTGTTAAAACAAATCTACCCACATTTTGAGTTTTTGTGTGCGTGTGGTGGGGGAAGTTGGGGGTGTATAGGGAGCTTTTCGTTTTTGTCGGAACAAGCTTTCGCTAATAACCCGATGGCAATTAACAAATTATTCCGGTTAAAAAATAACATTGCAAAGAATTTGCTCTTCTCTCTACGGAAATAGGCGTACATTTTTTACTTTATATTTTCTTATCATATCCTAAAACACATACAGCTTTTTACTCATTTATTTTACTACACTTTGTTTTTTTCAATTTCTTCTATGTTTGGTTTCTAGCCCTGCAAAGGTAAACTAGCAAATGTAATTTTAAATTTACATTAAATTTTCCCCGTCTTTTATTTGTAATGCAAGAAATAAATGTAATGGCGATGGAGGAGGGAGGGAAATGATTAAAACGTAGCCTCAAAATTGCCGTTAGGGTAGTTGACTTTTAATAAATGATCATGCTAAATAATTGTTAATTTTATTAGTGTCCGAAAAAAACCAGCTTAAAACTATGAAAGATTATCTAAATATTATAGGAACTAGCAAAGTTTGAATCCCCCGATGCTTGTTGTATTACGCAATCTAATATGAAGTGGTATTTATAGTAATATTAAATTAATTGATCAGAGTTTTAAGTTTTTTTCCATCCTTGACGCCCATTGCTATCCGTCTGGACTTCACTCTGGGTCAGATTTTTACTATCCGGCAAATATTATATATAGAAAAGTGGAAACATAATATTACGGTACATCAATAAACATAGATTGTAAAAAGGCCTATAATTCAGCTAAAAGAAACACATTATATGAAATTTTATCTATGTTTGGGATATCCAAAGCATTGGTCAAGCTAATTGTGGTGTGTTTATCTAATACAAATGAATCTCGCTTATCAGATGTTTTCGAAATACATAATGGGTTGATACAAGGATATGCACTTTCCCCATTACTCTTAAATTCAGCCTTAGAGTAAGTGTGCTATTAGGGTAACGCAAGAGAATAGGGAAGGGCTAACATTAAACGGTACAATGTTGCTACGAGGAAACGCAGATGATTTAGATGTACTGGGCAGTAGTAAGGTAGTCGTCGCAAGAAATGCAGACATTTTACTAGAGGTTAGTAAGGAAATAGGTTTAGTAGTGAACGCTGAATATGGTCACACAAAACAGGGATTGGGGACAATAATTTAAAGATTAATGCGAACAACATATCAGTTGAGAGGGTTAATGAGTATAAATATTTAGAAACAATTTGAACTAGAAATAACGATATTAGACTGGAAATTAGGGAAATATTATAGTCGGGAAATGCATGCTATTTCTTGATCAGTAAGTTGTTGGCACTTGCTCCAAAAAGGTATGAGGCTACTGAGGAGTGGAGGAGGTTATATAACGACAAGTTACATAACCTGTACTCATCACAATATTGTTAGATTACGGTGGGAAGAACAAGGGGCGGGAGCCGCGATCAGGGGGATAGGGTGTAATGAGGGGGACTGGATAGAACTAGCTCGAGAGAGGGATAGGGTTTAATGAGATAGACTGGATAGAACTAGCTCGAGAGAGGGATAGGGTTTAATGAGATAGACTGGATAGAACTAGATCGAGAGAGGGATAGGGTTTAATGAGATAGACTGGATAGAACTAGCTCGAGAGAGGGATAGGGTTTAATGAGGTGGACTGGATAGAACTAGCTCGAGAGAGGGATAGGGTGTAATGAGGTGGACTGGATACAAAACTAGCTAATGATAGGGATAGGTGGCGTACTTTTGTAGCCGCAGCAGTGAACTTTCCAGTTCCTAATGACATAGAGGAAGCAATTGGAGTATAGACAAGTAGGGTAGCACTTAAAGGAAATGTACCCACATTTGCGTGGAGACAATCTTATACACTTTCTTTGATATACGTACATCGGAAATAAAATTTCAAAAATCAATGGTCATTTAGCTGTTCCTAAATGTATTTTCTCTTAAAAAGTATACAGTGCTATTTGTCATCTTAAACATTACCCAAATATCCACTTTTAACAGAATTGTTAAAAGACCATTTTGAACACTTTAACATTTTTTAACAAACAGTTTCTAAACATTTTTAGCAAACGGTCCTTAAATTTTTTTTAACAACCAGTCATCAATAAACTAACCGGCCGCGTAGTGTAGTGGTCAGTGTACCTGCTTACGAGTCTAGGGGTCCCGGGTTAGACCCAGCTGGTACCTTTTGGTATTCACCCCTCAAGGGGAATGATCCCAATGGTCACCGGGGCTTGGTTTATTAGGATTAGTTAGGTTGTCTCGCACCGGCTCCACAACTTCATAACAACTAATCACATTATCTCATTACGGATACGACGTGTATACAACCTCGTATGATGTACCCTGGGTAACGTTCTGTTCCAACAAAGCGGCTGATAGTCTAAACATACGCTGACCTAACCTCCCTCCCGGTCATATATTATACCATACGATAAAAAAACCATTTTCGAGGTATGGCGATTATAACCTAAGTATCAAATTCGAACAAAACATTTTAAGCTATTTCGGCTTTAGCTCTAGGTACAGAGAGACTGAATTTGTAAAATTCACTTTTTTGATAATCTGGAGATCTAAAATGTTCACACTCTACTATTTCTATATGAAAAGTAAAAAGCAAACATAAAGGTCTGTTTTATAATAAAATGTTTAGTAAGAAAATATTATAAATCAGTCATCTTTGACTATATCAAAGATTGAGAGAACATATTAAATTTCAACGTTAGTCGGTTGTAAAAAATAATCGTGGTGGATTCCCGCGGTTTACAAGAACATAAACTCCGTCATGGAACTTTGTGCTAACATAATATTCACACGTTTGACAGTTGTTGTGTGACCTTGGGTCGAATGTAAAATAAAAAAATACTTCCCAAGAGAAACTTATATTTTTTCTACTTTCTTTTTCTTCGTCTTGATTCAAGTCTGAGTCAATTGGGTTTAAAATATAACCTAAATAAACTTAATGCATACACCATTTATATTGTCCTAGTACTCACCTTCTACTTTACAAGTTACCATTTATATTGTCCTAGTACTCACCTTCTACTTTACAAGCTATCATTTATATTGTCCTAGTACTCACCTTCTACTTTACATGCTATCATTTATATTGTCCTAGTACTCACCTTCTACTTTACAAGCTATCATTTATATTGTCCTAGTACTCACCTTCTACTTTACAAGCTATCATTTATATTGTCCTAGTACTCACCTTCTACTTTACAAGCTATCATTTATATTGTCCTAGTACTCACCTTCTACTTTACATGCTATCATTTATTTATCTCACTTGTCAGTATATGCATGCCTACTGCTCTGAACAGATTCTCAACACATTGTGTGTGATTGTACCGGTCTCAGGAAGGACTTATCGGGCTGGGGAGGAGGGGGGGGGGGCGGGTGAGACAGACAAACACAAACATAACGAGAGAAAAACATTATTTCACCTCCATATTCTTCATCCCTTGCCGTGCTGGAAATATTCCCTTGTAAAAAAATATAAATGTCATGGTATATATATTTTTTTACAAACACTTGGAACATCCTGGGCTGTAAGCTTTGGGGACCTCCTAAATTTATTATATGCCGAGCAAATTTTTTTTATTCACATCCTTTTAATTTCCCACCCGGTATTTGAAGTCTTGTGCTCTCGACCAAGGCAGAGCTAGGCATGACCTTAAAAACATGAGAGGTGCCTCGGATTTATTTACTTTCGCTCTCAAACTTGTTTAGGATAACTGCATGCATTGCGTCGCTCTTAACCTGACTATATCGCCTGTTGTGTCTGGTTGAAGATACAGACAGACCTGTCAACCGGAGCTGTGGAGTTGCTCTCCCCCCCTCCCAACCACGCCATACCCTCTTTTCTTCCAATAACCAGCAAGCTATTTTTCAATTCATTTTATTCCAGTTTTATTAGTCCTTCGGAATAGTTGACAACCGCTAAAAAAAGAAGTGTGTTATTTTAACTTTAATTTTTTTTAGAAGCATCGACCAGCTCAAATAAATTTTATCAGAAACAGGTTTAAAACCGGTTTTCCATTTCGTCCATCCGAGGGGGAGGGGCAGAACTAATGGAAGGAGCAATATTTTTGCTGTAGAGGGTTTTTGGTTTTTTTCATTAGTTTGTATTTTTATTTGTAGTGGTTATGGTAAAAAGGGGGGAGGGAGACGAGCGAACTCTCGACTAAAAAACTATTTATTTCCATGACTTAATAATTATTTTAGGCAGTCATCCAAACCAGGGATATACAGTAGTTCAATATTTCACCGCTTGAAAACACCGTAAAGAGATGACGTAACCGAGGGAGTGTCAAAGGTCAAATTCTTTTCTTTCAGTTTGTATAGCAAAACAATTGTTTGGCCAAAGTAAATGAAAAAAATTGCTTTTGTAGGAACATAGTTTAATTTTCTACACTTGGTTATATCAACAATAATGGTTTATTATCTGCCAAAAGTGTCCTAGAATTTGATGATAGCTACAGTAGCCCCGTGGCTTCTTTGGTGCTGACTGACAGCTTACAGCCAACATTTAGGTATATACCTAAAGTTTGTTTATCAGAAGGGACAGCTGCTAAACACATGTTTTTGCAGATCATATGGTTCGGCGTAGGGATACATAATTTAGTCTGGTAGCTTTTCAAAGTTGTCAGTCAGCACCAAAGAAGCCATGGGGCTACTGTATATCTCTTCATTTAAAAAGTTTCTCATCAAATACTAGTAATAATATGGTGTTTGAATATTTTCCTCAGTGTTATGTTTCAGTATACTATAAATATGAAACTAAAAATAATCTTTAATGAAAATGTGTGTTTATTTTATTAGTTGCCAATTACTCAACTCTATATCCTTACTGTAGTTCAGTAGATTTTTACTATATATAGTAAATATATATATCCTGTCACTAGCTCAACAGCTACACAATAACTCCCTAACACCTCTACTGTACCTAAAATACATCACCACATACAGCTTATAAATAGTCGTGCTCTAGTCCGGCTGCGAAACTAGGACCTACCCAACTACTTGGTTCGATCTTACACCTTTGAGACCATGTAAGGAACAAAGTACTGTAATAAAACAACAGATGCGATACAGTAGAAATATCAAGTATACAGTAATTAAAACAAACAAATCATCCAATCCTACCAGCTGTTGTTACATATAATGTATGGAGCACAGGATTAGATTTTATTTTATACTATTTACTTCACACTGGTTAGATTATTAGACCATATTAATATGATATTACTTTAACTTAACAACACACAACAAAAGATAAATTTGGGATCTTTATATATCTATTTTATAAGATTGAAACAAAATCAGGTTAAAAGGTTTTTTTTGAAATTTAGGTGAAAATTTAACAGTTCAAAGTTTTATTTTGACCTAAATCTTCGTAGTTTTGGTGTAAAATCTGTTTATAATTCTTCACTATTAATAATCTTTTAATTTAGACATATAATAAATACATTTTATTAGCAAATATAGCTTAGAGCATGACAGAAGATAGCATTTACTGGCACTATCTCACTGCTGGACGATCTCTCATGGATTCCAGTGTAATTAATGACTTGGATAAAATAGTTGATCTTTGGCTTTAATAGTGAATATTTTCTCCAGAAACATTTTCTGGAGACTAAGGACCAGTTTCACAGTCAGACATAGCACGCCTCAAGTGCGAGTCGATACTAAGTACAGGAAGACACCTACCTCGACCAAAATGGAATGGGCCAATTTCGCATATGAAACTGGCCCATTCCATTCAAGTTCATGTAGGTGTCGTCTTGTACTTAGTATAGCGCCGTACTTGAGGCGTGCTATGTCTGACTGTGAAACTGGCCCTAACATGAATTTACACTTCATTTCCAATAATTACTCAAAAGTATGGAACATTTTATATAGAAATATGTCTTCTCTACTGGACATTCCAACCTGACTCCAAAAATATATCAGACAACAATGAGTTCCTTTTTGTTTTAAAAAAAAACTTAAGACAAAATGATTGTTAATATTAATTGTAATTTCTGTGTGGACCTATATATGAGAAAGGTAATTTAATATAGTTTAATTATTATATTGTGTTTAGAGAGTATAACTTATTTCATTAGTTTTGGTTCCCATCAGTATTAGGAAACCAGAAGAAACTTCTGCCTGTTACTTCAAACCCTGTCGTGGGTCTAAGTTTTATTTTTTAAGTTACTTAGAACGAGCCCGTTATTATTGGTTCTAAGACTAGCGTAGATAATCAAGTGAATTCTCACAATAAGATACTTTAAGAAGAAAATATACTTGTTACCTCCTGAGCCATAATCATTCAGGAGACCTATCCGTGCCTCTAGTAACTATAACCCCAGACTCTGGTAAATCAGGAGACCTATTCGTGCCTCTAGTAACTAGAACTCCAGACTCTGGTAAATCAGGAAACCTATCCGTGCCTCTGGTAACTAGAACTCCAGACTCTGGTAAATCAGGAGACCTATCCGTGCCTCTAGTAACTAGAACCCCAGACTCTGGTAAATCAGGAGACCTATCCATGCCTCTAGTAACTAGAACCCCAGACTCTGGTATGTCAGGAGGCCTATCCGTGCCTCTAGTAACTAGAACCCCAGACTCTGGTATGTCAGGAGACCTATCCGTGCCTCTAGTAACTAGAACACCAGACTCTGGTAAGTCAGGAGACCTATCCGTGCCTCTAGTAACTATAACCCCAGACTCTGGTATGTCAGGAGACCTATCCGTGCCTCTAGTAACTAGAACCTCCAGACTCTGGTAAGTCAGGAGACCTATCCGTGCCTCTAGTAACTAGAACCCCAGACTCTGGTAAGTCAGGAGACCTATCCGTGCCGCTAGTAACTAGAACCCCAGACTCTGGTAAGTCAGGAGACCTATCCGTGCCTCTAGTAACTAGCACTCCAGACTCTGGTAAGTCAGGAGACCTATCCGTGCCTCTAGTAACTAGAACCCCAGACTCTGGTAAGTCAGGAGCACTAACCGTACAATCAGCCATGTGGTGGTATGGACGCTGTTAGACGCTGTTGATAGCGACGCTTGGTGGTTGTTATCGGCGCAGTCGTGGTGAGCTTTTATAACCTCATGATACTCCTGCCCGGCGGGCAGTTTCATTAAGGGGTAGTGAGGAGGGAGGTTAATTACCTGGGCTAGTGTCTGGGGACAATGGACCTCACATTGCCGGGATAACGTAGTGACGCAGCCATTAACATGCGCCCCTCCCTCCCTTTTTGCACGGTATACACCTTTTAATGACAGGACTAGTTCACTGTCTAAATTGTCTGGATTGGCCGCACGGTTAGTGGGCCTGACTAGAAGCCGTGGCTGCCCGTTGTTGCTTTTCATAACGTCAGGGCTATACGCATACACTGTTTACGCTAGTGAGATAGTGATGAGTAGGATATAACTTAGAGCAACTGAACTTGTATTCACGTGGAAGGAGGGTGGTAAATCCACCCGTGATTCACCCAGCCAGAATTCGAACACCGTCCTCCCGGATACTAGCAAAACAGACTAGCCGAGCCTTGCATTTAGTCCTCATGACCTCTGATGCGGTTAAATGACGCCATAGTGTCAGGCTGAGATTATTGTTGCATAGAATCTGGATTAGTAATAATGAACAAGAATAATTATTGCTAAGAACAGGACAGTGGTTCGTGTGTTACGGCTCTCCACAAAGTGGCAAGGACACGGCCCACTTAGCCGGGATGTAACCCCGGTCTTTCAGTTCAGTCTGGAAGGTACTACGGCTCTTCACAACGTGACAAGGACACGGCCCACTCAGCCGGGATGTAACCCCGGTCTTTTCAGTTCAGTCTGGAAGGTACTACGGCTCTCCACAACGTGACAAGGACACGGCCCACTCAGCCGGGATGTAACCCCGATCTTTCAGTTCAGTCTGGAAGGTACTACGGCTCTCCACAAAGTGGCAAGGACACGGCCCACTCAGCCGGGATGTAACCCCGGTCTTTCAGTTTAGTCTGGAAGGTACTACGGCTCTCCACAGCGTGACAAGGACACGGCCCACTCAGCCGGGATGTAACCCCGGTCTTTTCAGTTCAGTCTGGAAGGTACTACGGCTCTCCACAACGTGACAAGGACACGGCCCACTCAGCCGGGATGTAACCCCGATCTTTCGGTTCACAGTCTGGAAGGTACTACGGCTCTCCACAACGTGACAAGGACACGGCCCACTCAGCCGGGATGTAACCCCGGTCTTTCAGTTCAGTCTGGAAGGTACTAGTACTCCGCGAAGAACACACACACACACACAAGCACGAATATATTGTAAATAGATGAAATGTCAATAATGTCGGTTAATCCGTTTGTGCGTGCCACTATTTAATCAAAATTAAATGAGAATTTCGTAATGTTAACATGAAATCGATGTAAAAAAAACTTGAACCCTGACGTCCTGTCACCGGCAAACCATACTTGATGATCCTGACATTTGGGTGATGACACGGATAGTCCATCATTTTATACCTCTCAAGGACATCTTTCAGGTAGGAAGGATATCATAGCCGATCTCGTCCCCAACCATGACTGACCAGGGTTTATTTACAAAACATGTAAAAGTAACTGTCGATATCAAAATCACTTCAATTAAAAATGAAAAGTATAACTCACTTCTTTTCTTTAATCAGGTAATCCAACACAACCATAATAAATTGAAGGCGGGAATATTTTCCGTTCTTATATTCACACAGTCGATTTTCAAGAAATGCTATATTTTTCTCACATATAGGCCCACTGGACCAGTAGGTAGGTCTACGAGTTATACTATTGATGTCAGTCTTTATATCATTATATTTTATTATTTTAATATACATTTAATTATTTACTTAATTAAATATGTTTACATTAATTCATTATTATTTTATATAATTATCACAATTTTCTGTTAACCGCCCTTTTAATTTTTTTTTGTAAGGGTGGTACATTTTGTTCTCTTGTGCTTTTACGCGTTTTTTCTTTAGTTCACAAAGTTTTTCCCTAAAAGGCGGACGTGCATCACCACCGCGGCTCACAACTATCGTCACTACCATTCAGTATAACCTATTTTAATAATAATAACCCATCATTCTCTGACATAATTGTGTGTGTGTGTGTGTGTGTGAAGTGAACATCAATTAAAGACGTGTGGTTCTTCAAGTTCATCATCACAATCCCAGGTAGGCCTACTTGGGTTCTGCCTCACCGGATCTTCAGCAGAAATTGGATCCCACCAAATATGTCTACTTACGCACACATTTAAATAACTCTCCCACAATCAAATTAAAATCAATTGCTCTCATATGTCTGTAAATCTGAATATTGACTGAGGCTTGAATAAAAATTACACTTGAAGGGTGAGAACTATAAAATGTTTGGTTCAAGTGTGAGTGAAAGGTTTTTCATGCGTTGGTGATTCTAATCAGCGTGGCAGAAGACTCAGCTCATACGGTTAGTGGAAAGATAGCTTTAAAAGAGATGTACGTTTCTGTTAAATAGTCCATGAACTTTGTTAAGCGCATGTAGATACCACAAATACCAGCTCAAAGATCAAACAGTCTTCAATTTCGCACGGATTTAAGAGAATCGGACCAGAAAGCCATTTCACCCACCGGCGAGGCTCGCTTGTAGCCTTGTAATCTGTGGACAAGACTAACATTGGGACCTTCATCCACTAAGCTTGGGCCAAGTGAAAAGCTCACTCAAAAACTTTAGTGCTAGGCCAAATGATTCGCATAGCATTGTGAATGGCCTGTTAAAAGTCCACAACGATCTTACGGGATAGTAAGGGCCGTTGAAGTTCTAAACAAGGTCCATTGATTGCTTTTAAGATATTTTGTGTGGGCTGCTTCTTTATTTTTCAAGGGGCAAACGATCATGGGGCTCTGCGATACGTTAAAATATCCATGAAGAGTGAATAATCGGAAGACATATCTTGGACTATTCAAATGTTCCCTCAACATAAACCGTCTGTGAATCCCCTTAAAAATGTTAAGGTTATAAGAAGTTCCAAAAATCTACAAATTATCCACCGAGTTACTTACAAGAACAAAATTCTTATCTCTCTTGGCTATCGGAAACATTTGAGCAACTGCGGTGTGAGCTTCATTAATGTTAGTAGGAATTTTGGCATAGCCTTCCTTCTCGTGTCACACATACATTTTATAATTTTGTTTACATTGTTCAACCATGGATTATTATGTAGGTTTCATCAACGCAGTCATGATCCATTTATTTTGAATGATGGTTCCCTAATGTATTCTTTGGCTTTCCGTTTGTCAGCAGCATTTATTTTTTGTCGTTCTAGTTAGTGTACGCTAACCATTCGGTCCGTGAGTGTGGTGGTCATTACTCTCTGCTATGACCATACAATCCCACTCGACTAGAACATAAAAAAATGTGAAAAACTTAGAAACCTAGTTGCAATCAATAAGCTAAGATCAGCTAAAATAAAAAGTAAGAAGAAAACCTACCCATTGTGTTTAGACATACTAAACATTTGCTGTTCGTGTATGGTCTGTCACTTTCCTTCAACACTCTTAAACACTATGTTTATTAAATTTAAAACTCTTCAAAAGAAGAACGATTTTGCCACGTTGGCTGACTACTTTATTCATGTCGCACAAGATCAATTCTACTGAAGTGGTTTGAAAAGACTGGGACGAGCCGTGTTCACGGAAAAGGTAAACGTTAGCAACTTAGGGACGAGTCTTGTTGTATAGTTTTACTATTCTCTTTGTTTGGGACGAGTCGAGTAGCCCCCGACATTTGGTCCGCGTATCCACCGTTGCAAATACCTGTACATATTTCATATCATAAAATACCTCTCTCTAGCTTGTGTTTCGCCGGTTGGTAAACAATAGGCAGGACAACTGGAAACTACATTCCCGCGGTTAATAAGTGTTACGGATATTGGAATATTTCCTCACCAGTTGTCACCCTTAGAGACATCTTGCTGTGACATATTTGATTGCTGCTACTGTTTTAACAATGACACGGAAATACGCTAGTTTCAAAACAACAGGTCTATTTACGCTTTAGATGTCCTCTGAGCTAACAAGGAGTTTAAACATTTAATTCTAACATAGATGAAACATCATCACTCATCGCTGCTAGATGCTCTCGGCTGTTGACATGGCCATATGATCGAACCTAGTACTACAAGTTCAATGCTAGGTAGTAATGGTCCCCACCTGTAGACGTCACAGTAGCCCAAAAACAGAAAGTTGGACAGTTCTCACCAGACGTCACAGTAGCCCAAAAACAGCAAGTTGGACAGTTCTCACCAGACGTCACAGTAGCCCACAAACAGAACGTTAGACAGTTCTCACCAGACGTCACTAGTAGCCCACAAACAGCAAGTTGGACAGTTCTCACCAGACGTCACAGTAGCCCACAAACAGCAAGTTGGACAGTTCTCACCAGACGAACAATACCTCATGGTTTAGTTTTTGTACGCTCTCGTTTACCCTGAAAGGTGTCAAGTTTACCTTGCTTGGTTCGACCATAGCACAACTTATAAGTCAGATCCATAGTAGAACCAGACAAGGTAAGACCTTCAAAGATAGACTGAGGGTGTATTTTCCTTGGTTTTCTCGTTGTTGGGTTTATTTTTAACAGCTATCAGTACCGGGGTGAATATTTTCAACCAATACTTATTAACATTCACATATAATTAAGTTTCGATAGGAGGAAACTCGGATCTAAGACCAATATTTATACAGTTTTTTAAGACAACATTTTTTGGACACAACAAATACATTATTTCTTCAGTAGATGAGTAAAGTTTAATTTTCCAAACCAAGAAATCACAAGAGTTCTTGAATACCTGTCATAGGAATCCTGGAATTTATACCAGGCCTTCTCTTCACTTACAAATGTTCTAACCGCAGTGCATTGTCAACCGACCGGTGGGAAATGTTGCAACGTTGCGAAATTTCTGACAATCGTTGAACAATGCTTAGCTTACCTTGAACCTTTGAGCCACATGCAGGTGTTCTATTGCACACATGGTACCTTCTCCCAACTCTCGGTCCTCTAGGCTCCCATATACCATATGAGCGCCTCAGGGCTCATATGCACCATGTGAGTGTCTCTGGGCTCATATACACCGTGTGAGTGTCTATGGGCTCATATACACCATGTGAGTGTCTCTTGGCTCATATACACCATCTGAGTGTCTCTTGGCTCATATACACCATGTGAGTGTATCTGGGCTCCTATACACCGTGTGAGTGTCTATGGGCTCCTATACACCATGTGGTTGTCGCTGGACTCTTATATACACCATGTGAGTGTCTATGGGCTCATATACACCATGTGAGTGTCTCTGGGCTCATATACACCATGTGAGTGTCTATGGGCTCCTATACACCATGTGATTGTATCTGGGCTCCTATACACCATGTTATTGTCGCTGGACTCCTATATACACCATGTGAGTGTGTATGGGCTTCTATAAACCATGTGAGTGTGTCTGGGCTCCTATACACCATGGGATTGTCTCTGAGCTCATATATACACCATGTGAGTGTATCTGGGCTCCTATACACCATGGGATTGTCTCTGAGCTCATATACACCATGTGAGTGTATCTGGGCTCCTATACACCATGTGATTGTCGCTGGACTCCTATGTACAGCATGTAAGTGTATCTTGGGTTCATATACACCATGTTAGTGTTTCTGGGCTTCTATACACAATGTAATTGTCGTTGGGCTCCTAGACAACATGTGACTGTGTCTGGGCTCTTATAAACCATATTAGTGTCTCTGGACTCCTATATACACCATGTGATAGTCGCTGGGCTCCTTTAAACCATGTGAGTGTCTCTGGGATCCTATAAGTCATGTGATTTTATCGTGGCGCTCTCTACAGATACATTTATTGGTGAAAGATATGGAGCTCATTAGACTTCTGACAGGTAGTGACAATTTTTAAAATCAAATGTCTACATTGCGGTCGAGTGCGAGTTTTGGTGGCTACTCACTGAAAAACTAAAAACCTTGACGTTAGGAATTTATTATATTAGGCAAAAATGAGGGAGGGGGTGAACTTAAATTCAGGAAATATAAATACTTGGCTTTAAATATATGTACTATATATATTTCTTATAACTAAACAATAAATAAACCAAAATATTTAGTTTGTTGCATGCATGTTAACAAAATGCATTGCCTGAAAATACCATTCTGTTAACATGAGATGGTTGTGCAGTGTTTGTTTACTATTCCACATTTAGACAGCGCCACTGTTTCTCTTAAAACACCCCATGAAAATAATATCTAGTAATTATTGATAGTATATATAAAAAAGTTGTCAACAGAATAGTCGCCAATCGCCAACGAAAACTGAAGAAAGTTTAAAATTAGTAACTTATGAAAATTTTTGATTGGAAAACTTTAAAAGTCGAGTAATATTATATTTAATTTTGTTTAGGTACTCGGTTAACGCTAAAGCGTGGCCATATCATGTGCTAAAAGATTACCCAGTAGTTGTTGAATGCCATTATCAAACCACGTGACATTTACAAACCTACAGAAGGCAGTTTAACATGCCATGTGTCTGAACTGTGATTTATACTAATTCTTATCTTATTTTAGAAAAAAAAATACAATACTATTGTAGCCACTTGGAGATCGAACAACGCCCTTTCTATTAAATACGCTGACCTGAGGGTAAATATTACTACACTGTCGTATTTCTTATGATAATAACAGTTCTGAGGCTTCCAAGCCACTAAAATAATCAACTACTTCAGTATTTTAAAATGTTAAAATATAACCTTATTGGTTTGAGGAAGGACAGCTCTATGTTTATAACCATTTACTTTAATTTTAGAACTGCGAAATTTGACGTGAAATGTTCCTAAAATTGATCTAACTTGACGCTTTCGTGATTCTCTTCAAAATCATATTTTTTTTATTAATTCTTTGAAGATATTCGTTGAAGATTCGACGTGAGCCATAATTATTCTAAACGAACCCTTTCTTAAATAACGCGGTATTTCTGAATGTGTGTAACACGTCTCAACTCTCCGGTAATAGACTGTTTGTTCCAAGTGACTTATCCGGTATTTTCACCAGAGCACATAAATTAATTTGTACGGAAAGTAGGGAAACGTATGTGTTTTGTTTTAACCCTTCTCCCTTTGCTTTTACCCTCATTCCTAGTATTTAATGGAAATAATATTATCTTGATTCCCTCGCCTTCTTTTCTCATATTTTCATTAAAAGTCAATTAAGGTTACAAGGGATGTAGGTAAGGTAAGAAGCTTAGCGCTGTTTTTAAAGAAGCATTAATCCTGTCGTTTCATGTCAGCTAATTATGTTTTGCGTAATTATTATGCGACTGTGCTTTGGATAAAATGGAAACTCCAATTTTCCATCTTTACATTTCCCAGATTTCTTTTAATCAGGAGTATCATATGCTTTTAAAAAATACTTTTTTCAAAGAAGGTGGGTAGAAAAAAAGACTTGATTAAGGTTATAAAATGTAATGAGGTAAATTGGTGGAACTGATGAAACCAAGATGGCGCCCCGTGGTTTGTGTAATTGGGTGGAATGCTATTTTTCTCCCCTTCTGATAGCATTCGGCTATTTGCTTCCACGGCTCTCTTCAGATTGTAATTTCATTGCTATAAATAGCCGCGTATTTTTACGTTTGTTTTGTTGTTTTAGTATCCGTGTTAAATATATTGGCGGCCATTACGGTCCAATAGAATATGAACATTTACATGAAACACTCGTAACAGGTTTTTATACGGAATCAATTTACTTTTAGGGTTCTCCTAGGCTATAAGGTGTTTTAATACTATTATTATTTTTTAATTCTAAAATACTAGTAGTTTATAAGATTATAAATATTTAGATGACATGGAAATCAATATTGATGCTGCGGTCTAGGGGTAAGGTGTCAGACTTCTGTGCTGGCGGCCGGGGTTCAATCCTCGGTCCCGGCACAGATTTATCTGATTACCAAACCCTTCCTTCACCTCTGACAAGACATCTTGTGAATGTGGGTAATGCCAGGCCTCCACCGTGGTTCGGATTCCACGTTAAACTGTAGGTCCTCCATTTCATCTCATAATCACCCTACCATTTACGCATTAGCGTAAGTGCGTATAGCCCGAACGGGTAGTAAGACGCGGTGCTAATAATAATAATATTGATGCTTGGTAAGGTATTCATGGTTTCATTGCAATAGGTTTTTAAGACATGTTTATTGTTTATTAATTCAGTTTATTTCAAAAATATATTCGCGTCGTTACTTAATCACAGGCCGAATACCGTACTATTTTTTCCGCATCTCTCATCATACTTTGTTGACTTCTCACGAATGCAAGGCCACTGATATGGTAAGGGGGGGGGGGATATATACGTGTAGGCAATGTACGCCCATTCACGAACGGAAGATTGGCGCACAAATTAGGGGAAACCACCCTCAGTGCACGCAGATGGAGCTCGAACCAAGACCCTCCAGTACCTGACCAATTTAACTAGACTTAACGCTCTAGGCCGTGGTTCCACCGATGCTGGTCACTTATTGAATTGCCAAAATTAAACTATAAGCTGGCCCTAATTTACCTGTTTCGATTCAACCTACAGTTTTTGTAAAACATTATATATATATATATATATATAAATATATATAAATGCTGATCTGTTGGGTTATCATCACATGAGACTTACTGAATCGTTGAATGATCCAGAAGGATTAATAATTGCATTTATTTCTTAATTTAACTGGCCTGGTATCTTATTACTTTAAATGTGGGCCGTTTTTCTCTTTTTAACCATTTTGTATTCATCTTTTTACTTCATATCCTGTCTTAGTCTAGTTAACAGGATCCAGGAGGTATATCTGATTGCATACCCCTCAAGGAGGCGCTCGGCAAAAAGCTGTTGTGCTTTCAAGTATTTGGATCTCAATGTCCCGCGCTTTCGTCGTAAACAATTCATGAGCATGTTGGTCACGTGAGGCTAAGTGCCGCCATGCGAGAATACATAACCGGTTACCCCTCCCACCCTGCCGGTTCTTCAAGGCTGAACCAACCGACTCCTGAGGTCCGGCGCACTAGCGGCTTACAGGGGAAATTATCCACATTATTATTTGAAAGTGCACCTGACCTAGATTACAACCTCGAACTCCTATCCTCGACGACTGATGCTTCACACAGCTCGGCTGACTCTGGTTTGATTTGATAGGTTTTACAAGCTTTTAACGCATATTGAGGGTGGTCACGTGGACTAAGCCGTTGGGATATTGATGGACTGGATTGGATTGTAGAAGATGGCTGTGTGAATCGGGGAGTGGTTTTTCATAAGCGTTGTATGAATATTTGTGGTTTTCTCAACACAAATGCGGGTGCACTCCCTTGAATCAATTTCTACTATCACCCTATAACAAGCCGTTAATAACCTTTGTGTTAATATGTTGCCCTGTCCTACTGGGTCCTAACTACCCGTAAACCCACATGAACTCTACATTCCGATTCCTCTTGGATTCGATCCACATTATCTAAAGACAGGAGTTTGTCGTCTCGAAGGCCACGGGACATATTTTCGTGATCTTTGAGATGATAAATCAGTAAAGGAGTTGTTGGTTGGTGGGACTCACGTGTTTCATAAATCACAACTAGTTTTTGTTTTTGTAGTTTTCAAACAAACCTCCTCAAATATTGTCTACAAAGAGATCTGACATGTCCGCCACGTTTGGAGCAGTCGACAAGAACTATAGTATACTAGTTCAGTCAGATTTTCTTTGGAAAAGCCATTTTATAAAATACAAACCATTCGTTTGCAGCCAATATTGTGTTGTCATTTTACTATATTATGTTTATTTTGCATAAATAGCAAAAGTGATAGCTTCAGATGACATGAGTAAAGTGATAAAGTATGAATACGTGAAAGTAGATCTAATAACCGATCTAGCCCTTCTTGTGAGAGTGTGACTGTAAGCGGTGACATCACTCTAGCTCTCACGATGGCGCGCGTTGCCCCCTTTCGGCGGGNATCACCGCACAGTAAGCAAACACATTTTCTTTCATTGAAACAAAACAACATGAATCGTTTCACTGTGCGTTGAAATTATAGGTTCGTTGTCATTTATTGTGATACATTTTTGGGACCAAAACTCATAAAATACTCAAACTACGAGACAGCAACAATCCACGATACGCCACTGTTCATTAGTGTTTGTATTTTACTATAGTAGGAAGAAATGTTTAGAAAATGCAGCCGACATAGATAACATTTTACTATAATAATATTGCTATTTTATGTGAATTGATAATGCCTACCAAAAGTGACAGCTGTATATCACACGATTTGACGTATGAATACGTGAAAATAGATCTAGTATCTTTTATATATATATGATAAGGTTCTCCCTATGGAAGACAAAGGCCCTTTTCAACAGTCGTAACAGCAAGTAGTAGCACTATCAAAGGGTTACAAAAGGTTTGTTTTGTGATATAAATGCGAATATTTTAAGATCACGTGACTGATTTGCGAACACTTTCCTAATGGTATGTTATAGGCCCATTAGTCTCACAAAGTAAGGCTATTGGATGGCGTCAAGAGAGTGGAATAAGAGGTTATCTGCAAGAAACATCACTCGACGAGCCAGCGCGAGGGACGACCCCAAAGATACCCCTCCCGGGTGTTCGATCAGGGCCGAAACATTTCAATTACAGAATGAGAGTCGAATAGGACACAGAGCCTTTCCAGTTGCGGCACCGGCAGACTCAGGTTCGAGATGAAAGAGGAAACTTAAGATAAGGCATGAGACACGCTCCGACTAGTGGTGACACAAAGAGAGATAGGAGGGCGAGGAACAGAGAGAAGAGGAGCTCCAGAAATAGAGAGATCTTTTGATGTCGTGGACCCGGTAATGAGAATGTCTGGAGCATACATGAATCTAGCTGGATGGTTATACTTGCCACGATGAGATCTCAGGACCACAGCCTCTTGCAGAGTCAGGAATCGTCCGTCACGCCACACGCGTGTACAGACGTGAGATGGAAACTCTTACAACTATTTAAATGGAACGATTCTTCCCGATGTGTGTGTGTATATATATATATATATATATATATATACACACACACATCGGGAAGAATCGTTCCATTTAAATAGTTGTAAGAGTTTCCATCTCACGTCTGTACACGCGTGTGGCGTGACGGACGATTCCTGACTCTGCAAGAGGCTGTGGTCCTGAGATCTCATCGTGGCAAGTATAACCATCCAGCTAGATTCATGTATGCTCCAGACATTCTCATTACCGGGTCCACGACATCAAAAGATCTCTCTATTTCTGGAGCTCCTCTTCTCTCTGTTCCTCGCCCTCCTATCTCTCTTTGTGTCACCACTAGTCGGAGCGTGTCTCATGCCTTATCTTAAGTTTCCTCTTTCATCTCGAACCTGAGTCTGCCGGTGCCGCAACTGGAAAGGCTCTGTGTCCTATTCGACTCTCATTCTGTAATTGAAATGTTTCGGCCCTGATCGAACACCCGGGAGGGGTATCTTTGGGGTCGTCCCTCGCGCTGGCTCGTCGAGTGATGTTTCTTGCAGATAACCTCTTATTCCACTCTCTTGACGCCATCCAATAGCCTTACTTTGTGAGACTAATGGGCCTATAACATACCATTAGGAAAGTGTTCGCAAATCAGTCACGTGATCTTAAAATATTCGCATTTATATCACAAAACAAACCTTTTGTAACCCTTTGATAGTGCTACTACTTGCTGTTACGACTGTTGAAAAGGGCCTTTGTCTTCCATAGGGAGAACCTTATCATATATATATAAAAGATACTAGATCTATTTTCACGTATTCATACGTCAAATCGTGTGATATACAGCTGTCACTTTTGGTAGGCATTATCAATTCACATAAAATAGCAATATTATTATAGTAAAATGTTATCTATGTCGGCTGCATTTTCTAAACATTTCTTCCTACTATAGTAAAATACAAACACTAATGAACAGTGGCGTATCGTGGATTGTTGCTGTCTCGTAGTTTGAGTATTTTATGAGTTTTGGTCCCAAAAATGTATCACAATAAATGACAACGAACCTATAATTTCAACGCACAGTGAAACGATTCATGTTGTTTTGTTTCAATGAAAGAAAATGTGTTTGCTTACTGTGCGGTGATAGTAGTGAGTTCTTCTTGGTGCCTGTCACCATTTGTTATCCACCCTCAACCGTTTCTTGAGCAATTTGAAAGAAGGTGTATTTAATCAGTTATCCTTTGTTAAGCCTGCAGCTACGACTTGTTTTGTCATTCGTTTAAACTGCCGAATATAGGTTACAGAAATGGCTGCATTAATTGAAACCATTCCGGTAAGAGAATAATAATTTTAGCTGGAGATTTAGCACCTTCATGATAAAATATTTAATAATATGCAGCGGATAGACAACTTTTTAAGCTGGTTCCGGAAAAGGTTTCCTTTATTAAAATGGGTGAGCTGGTGGTCTAGGGGTAAGGTGTCAGACCTCTATGCTGGCGGCCGGGGTTCAATCCTCGGTCCTGGCAAAGATCTATCTGATTACCAAACCCTTCCTTCACCTCTAACAAGACATCTTGTGAATGTGGGGAATGCCAGGTCTCCACCGTGGTTCGGATCCCACGTTAAACTGTAGGTCCTCCATTTCATCTCACAATCACCCTACCATTACACATTAGCGTAAGTGCGTGTAACCCGAACGGGTAGTAAGACGTGGTGCTAATAATATTAATTTATTAAAATGTTTCTATTTTATTTTTTCTGTGTGAAGCTATTTTCAAGCGTAAGTAAAATAAAATCTACATATTTTGACTTTCTTATCTCCATCTTGACGATTGGTTACCCACCCTCACATTGAGAGCTAGCCGATGAAATACATCACTAAAAGGACACTGACTTTACACGTGAATAAACTTCATTCGTTTGAGTGAAAATGTGCTCGTAATGAAATATGGGTAAACTTTTTAAAGAAATAGGATAAACTTTACTTATAATAGCTTACTATTTTTTAATTCCTTAATATTTCCTTCCATAAATTTAGGGTTAGCAAAAAATTGCTACACACCCACGTGGATATTGTTAAAGAATAGTTGCCTATTAGTTTAAGTCATAGCTTGACAATGATAAAAGGCTTTTTATCTTACTTGAATTTTCAATATGCTGTTTTTTTGTATTTGTGATGTACAAATAAAACCTTTAAATGAATAAATATTAATTAGTGCCCGCTACACTTTAAAAAATATGTTTTATCAACCCTTAGTCACAAAAAGTTCAGGGGACCTTTAATTTAGCGTGCAAATCCAAACTGAGTTTTCTTCTCATTAGACTATTTTATTTTTCAGTCTACGAGTATGTCTTTGAACGTTATCTGCAGTACCTGCGCGTCTTACCAGAGGCCCCCCCCCCTCGTCTTTCTCGGAGAGACCCGGGGCTGAATGACGCCCTAATTGAACAGTGAAACGTCTCGCGTAGAATCACAACGCAGAATACAATCCTTAAACTGTTGTCGCGAAGTCTTCAGGAGCATTTATCTCAATTATTTCTCGGTATCTCTTGTTCCAAGTATCTTTATAACCCCTTCCCCCCCCCTCCATCACCCCCTTCCACCTTATCCCCTCGGTGACAGGGTAAATACACAACTCTAAACTGAAAACGAGGATTAAGATGGGGTAAGAAAGAGAGAAAGGGAGTGTGAGGGTTTGAGGGGGGGGGGGAGATCGGAAGCGTTTGTAGCTTTAGTTTTAAAACTAACTTCCCCCTCTTTTAGGGGTGGATAATGATGATGTGAAATGCTATACCGCGAGCTAATTTAACCCCCTTCCTCGTCTCGTATCGTTGTGAGCTCAGCCGACACACACACACACACACACACACACACACACACACACACACACACACACACATATACATGAAAAGCTGGTTCAGCAGTCGTGTAACAAATGGGTTAAACACTCTAGTGTGTGTGTGTGTGTGTGAGAGAGAGAGAGATAGATGTTGAATGGCTCAAAGTGTGTTGTGTTTCGTATGAGGGCTCGTAAGTCGGGGGGAGGGAGGGGAATGAAAGGGTAGTTATCTTTAATTGCTTTTCCCCTCCCTAAAGGTGAGAGAAGTGGTGGTAATCTGTCTTGGTTGTAGTCCTGGATAAGGGCGCCATTGAGGTTGAGATGACGTGTCCTGTTAATAGTTTGTGGGTCTGATCAGGGATGACCAACGCCCGAACCATCTTCTTGTCGCGTGAACGTGAGTAGTCCATCATCAGACAGGAACTAGCTTATCGCCATATTAGGCTTCTTTGTTGTACGTTTAAGACACGATTCAGTTAAAATTTGAAAACGTATATATTTACAACGAAAAGAATCTGAATTTAAAAAAACAAAAATAATTTCCAAACAAGAGTTCTGAGAAATTTGCCAATTACCAAGAGGTTCAGTTAATGTTTTCTAGTGCCAATATTATCAGTGACGCGAGCTAGCTAGTAGTGGCAGAATAATGTCAGATTCACACTACGCTATGCTATATTATGTTTTAAGATCGTTAGCCAAGTATTTAAATGGAACACGTTCTGACATCACGCTATGCTATGCTGTGCTGTGCTGTGCTAAGCTACGTTATGTGAGCGAAATCGTGAACCGGGTGATTTTTACATCTCTCTCGCACAACGGACAGACCCACAGAAGGCCATGTTGTCTTGAAGACCTCAAATACTCTACTAAACCTTCCAAAGTATAGCGCAGTACAGGTCACTGTGTGAAACACACAAGAAAAAATGTCGCGCAGCTATATGTGTGAATCTAGCACAAAGGTAATTGTCCACTAGCCCATATCGCACGCATCGGATATCGGTAATGACGATAAGATTTCCAGGAGATATTAAAATCCGATCCATGAAGTGCCGGTGCGTGCGCATGACGTCATCTGGAATGCCGAGTACTACACGCACACTCCACCGTTCTGAATTTCTATCTTTATTCTCTCCATTTAGCTCAGAGATGTGAGTACAGTTCACTTTAGGGAACAATTCAACATTAGTCAGATTACATAAATGAGCAGTTCATTTATCTAGTTCACTAGTTCGTGAACTGCTTACTGTAGTTCAGTCGTACGTGAAATTTATTTCCCGCGAACGATAGAAATACAGCCAGTAGTTCAGTCTATCGCGACCGATCTATATGTCAGTTTAGTTTTCCCCCAGTTCGCGAGCTACCACGTGTGAGAGAGCTATTGTTTCCCCATCACAATCACAAGTTACATTGTATAGGGCTGCCTCTGGGAGGACGTTTTTTAAAGTTTATTTGAGTATGCTCACGAATCAAGAACTTGTTATTTTTTGCCACGATAACTGTGATAAGCTTAAAAACAAAGCAATTTTCTTAAATAAAATGAAAAACATATTTTTGAACAGAAAAAATATTTAAAAAGTGATTTTAGGTTAGTTACAACAGCACCAGCTGCTAGATAAATGATAGCCTTGTGGAGTGTAGCTTTGTCTCTAGTAGTCTATATCAGGGCTTCTCAGCCTGAGGGTCGCGGGAATAGTATTGTGGATCGCAGAACATGATAAATAATATGTAACTAATCTTTGCCTTCATTTTCGACCACAGTGGCGACATTGCTTGTTGTGACTTTAGGCTGCACCGTTGTCTCAACATGATAGTGTCTCGTTTTGCTCTTTGCTGGCCATAGAGAGATTAAACAAAGGTTTTGAAAGTACGTTCTGTCGTGACTCATTGTTAGCGGCTTGTAACTTGCAAGTGAGACAGAGATAGATATAAACACTAGCAGGTAGATTTCAAACCTCATCATCAGTACTAACCAGTTGAGTTCCAAAACAGTTCACCAACTCGTGTCACTAAATAGTTTCACCCGGTGACGAAGGCCTTATTAGCAGTTTGTGATCCATCGTGTTCGGAGCCCTGCTAGTTATTCGCTGTTCAGTGTTAGTTGCACAGTGTTAAGTTGTTTAGTTGTTCTTGTACCTCCGCTATACAAATGTTGACTGGACAAGCAAATAATTGACTGTCACCAGTTATTGGCTGCCATCATTTCAGAGACAAATTGTAATGAAATCGAAACTATCTTACCCGTGGATAAGTGGTTAAATTTGTCAAAGACAGCAGATAATACTGAAGCTGTAGATCCTGGATCATCCAGCACTAACAAGAATGTGCAGATATATAAAACTGAAGATATTTCTCATTCGTGCACAAAAAAGAGGAATTACAATGAAACATTTTTGCAATATGGATTTACTTTTTTTCCCCCACAAATATTGAAGACAGATCTAATTGCTTGATTTTTAATGAATGCTTGGCGAGTAAAAGTCTCAAACCTGGAAAATTAAAAATACATCTACACAAAAAGCATCACAGACGAATTAAAAAAAAATTGGTCAAATGGTACTGTGGGTAGACGAATTTTGGAAATTTTCAATCACCAGTGTGAGCAACTTATTTAAAGAATTAAAGAAAGCTCGAAATTTACAATTCAGCTGTATGATTTGACTGACATTACACATTTCTCACATATATTGGTATATGTCAGGCCTTGTTACGGTAACAGTATCCACGAAGACTTACTGCTTTGTCGGTAGTTAGATGGATGTACAACTGGTGAGGCAATTTTTCAAAAGTGAATGAATTTTTCAGGGAAGTAGGGATAGAATTGAATAACTATGTTGGAGTATGTACCGACGGCGCAGCGCCAATGACAGGAAGAATGACTGGATATCAGGGTATAAGTTAAATCTGCAAACGATAGGCCTACTAATTCACTCATTGCATGATTCATCGAGAGGCATTAGTGGCCAAGAAATGTCTACAGACCTGAATGCTGTACTAAAAGATGCGGTTAAGGTTATCCATTTTATTAAATGTCGTTCCCTTAATAGTCGACTCTTTGCAAATTTATGTGATGAAATGGAATCAAATTTCAGAACGCTTTTACTGCATACAGAAGTGCGATGGCTGACAAAGAGACGAGCATTGAGACGGCTATTAGTGTGAAAAAATGAAATAATACTATATATGTATGAAAATAACTTTGAATATGTCAATTTCTTTCACAGTGAAAATTGGTGGTGCAAATTATGCTATCTGTTGGATTTATTTGAGAAACTAAACGAAACCAACTGGGAGAGCACGAATATTTTTACACTGAAAGATAAAATTCAGGCTTCCACGAAAAAAATTAAATATTGGAAGAATTAGGTAGAAAATGACTCATTTGAAATGTTTTCATATACAGAGGATTTTATTGTTAATAGTATGCTTAGTTTTGACTTGACTAAGCAGATAATAATTGATCATTTGCTATGCTTGGAAAACAATTTTCAGAAACGGTTTCTACCGGAACTAGGCAATAATCCATCAGATTGGATTCATAGCCCTTTTATCGTGGATATGAGAAATGTGAAGCGTCTCTCTTTGAAAGGCCAAGAAGAATTTGCAGAACTTTCATGCGATTCAAACCTCAAACTTTAATTTTCAAGGAAAAAAACTTGTAACACATTTTGGCTTGGTGCTAAAGCAGAATTTATATTATTGTCGGAATTAGAGATTCCATTTGTTACCACCTATTTGTGAGAGTTGGCATTTTCGACAATGATGGCAATTAAAACCAAATACCGCTCAACTCTTAAGAACATCGAGATGGCTATAAGACCATCAGTGACAATTATTAAGCCATGGTTCGAGTTATTGTGTCATAATAAGCAATCACAGCTATCCTATTAAAGGTAAACGTATTCATATCTTTTGCCAGCCGTCAATAAAACTCTCTGTGGTACATTAAAATTTGATATTACAAATTAATTGATATCATTTTTGTATTTTGCAATTTATTATATCTTGCATGTCATTATATACTATATATATATATATATATATATATGTATATATACACATTTTTAATTTAATAAATTATTTGAAGAAATTTTCATTTTTGATATTTTCATACACTATTTTTAGTCTACCTAATTTTTTAATGATATAGCTATACTTATATTTAAGGTACTTTATTTTTTCGTCCAAACACGGTTTGCGCAAAACAAGGTTCCATCAAACGGGGTTTGCGCAAAAAAGAAAAGTACGCGCACAAACCGACCGGTAAATTGACTATAAACAGTGTTACAAACCATTGCATTTATGACATTGAGTGAGGGAAGGGTCGTGAAAAAATGTGATTGGCCCAAAAGGGTCACACATGAAAATAGGTTGAGAGCTCTGGTCTGTATCGTAACAATCACCCCTGCCAGTGCTATTATAGATATTAGGACACATAAAAGTCGACACGATAGAACTGAAGGATAGATGTCGGGAACCACCCCCTTTGGAAATCGGAATGCTCCGAATGCAGTGAACACAAAATAAATCCAATTCTTGCGGTGTGTGATGTCCATCCGATGTAGGTTAATGGACGCTTACCCTCAGGGTGAATTATTTAAAGAACTACTCTTAAATTAGTTTGGTAAAAGCATGAGAACCAAATATACGGATATAAATAAGCAATATATCCTGTCAAGGAACGAACGCTGACATCCTGTATCGGAGTCAAGAGCACTAAGCGCCAGCTTAGCCCTCTTTGTTTTTGTGTAGTCGTTTTTACGATGCTCGCATGTTTCTCATATTTTCCCTAATTTAGAGAAACTTGGCGTCGCCTTGATATACCTTCTTTAGAATGGTTTTCAGTAAACACCTTAGGGTGACCTGGCGGTCTAGGGGTAAGGTGTCAGACTTCTGTGCTGGCGGTCGGGGTTCAATCCTCGGTCCCGGCACAGATTTATCTGATTACCAAACCCATCATTCACCTCTGACAAGACATCTTGTGAATGTGGGGAATGCCAGGCCTCCACCGTGGTTCGGATTCCACGTTAAATTGTAGGACCTCCATTTCATCTCACAATCACCCTACCATTACACATTAGCGTAAGTGCGTATAATCCGAACGGGTAGTAAGACGCGGTGCTAATAATAATAATAATAATAATAATAATAATAATAATAAACACCCTAGGTACGATTTCAGAGTACATTTTTTGATACACAAATTTTCTTATTTTACCCATGCTTTGTGCCTTACTACCCGTCCGGGCCAGCACTATCGCTATACTAATGAGGTAAGTATGAGGAAGGCGAAGCTTTATCTGAAATATACATACATTTTCTTTGGTGGAGAGTGAGAAACCATTTTGGAAAAAAAGAAAAAAAAAGCCCCACCTCATTACACCTGGCTGAGTTCAAACCCCAGTTCTCGGCGGAACATACAGCGCTTGTTCGTGTCTCCATTGAGTCGTTTCAAAACTATTTGACCTCTGACCAAGACAAGGCCTCCTCTTCGAGTCCATCTGGTAGACGAGAGATTGTGTAGAGTCTAGACTACGTCCAATCATTGTTTGCAGCTCTACGCACCTGTCGTGTCCCAAGACAACCACACACGTTCCTTCATATCCTTCATATGTGGCGACTCTGGCTTAACAATACGGTTGAGTCTCATCGCTAATGCTTCGCGGGATAGCGTATTATATTCCTGTACCAACTTGTGTTTATCATTTGATACAACATGAGCGCTCTACAGGGCAGTGTTTATCATTTGATACAACATGAGCGCTCTACAGGGCATTATAAGGCGCACCCACAAATCTTCTCTTTCCTTTTTTCTTTCTGATTTCAACTGCAAACGTTAAAATGATAGTACCCTCTGGTTCAAATATGGTAGGACCTGACATGCACGCTCTGGTGAACTCGATAGCGGCTCAAGTAGGGTTGTGAAGAGTATCGATACTTTACTAATATCGATATTTTAATTTAGATATTAGTATTTTTACTCGATACTTTTACTTATATTAGTACTCACACTCTGGTATCTGATCGGTATGGAACGAAACAACTGTTTTGTTATCTTCCCTCTTGTTGTGATTAAACGTTTACAAGAATGGACTGTGGAGGAAGAATAAATGACAATATTTCTCAATCCTCCCTCATTTCCTGCAACTCTAGCATTGATTCTCTTTTAGCTCATCATAATTCATAGCTGTTCTTTCATCTTTGTTCATCGATACAACCTGTTGCCTGACAGGGCGACCAGTTTACTTACCCCTTCCTTTATCAATGAGCACGGTCGTCACAAACTATATAAAATAAGCTTTTGTACGGCTCAATGATCTCATTAAACTTAAGCGTACCCCAAGCAAACTAAGCAGAAAAGTATATGTGCGCTGTTTAAGCGGATGAAGCAAGAGAGGCCCATTATTCTAGTGTTTGTCAATCGCTGATAATGTATCTTGATAGAATAGATAAACTACGGATGTAGTTAAAAAATTGCACCTTCAAGAAGTGAATTATTGGAGTTTTTTTACTTTCTCGCTATCTTATAGGTAGAGAAAGTATTGTGATCGTCCAAAAAAAATTGAACTCAAGATTTTGGAATCTTGACGTTTCATGACCCCCCAGAATCCAAAAAAGTTGTTTTGGACTTTCCGTCTGTCTGTCTGTACCTCCAACTAGAGCTTAAACTATTTTACCGATCGGGCTAAAACTTGGTATCTAGGGTTTTCATAGGGTTGCTCCGAGGGGTTTTTGGAATTGGATATCCAACCCTAAAATTAAGGGTAGTTTACTGAAGGGCAAAAAGAGAAAAAGTCGATTTTCTCAAAATAGGCTATAACGATTTTGATTAAATTTAATTTCTAAACATTTATAAATATTCCAAACAAAATGGTTTCCCTCAATATTTCGGCAAAATGACTTTAAGGGCTCCAGCCTGATAAGTAAATTACCTTTTTTTATATCATCTCCTAAACTATTTGAGGTGCGAAGTTACTTATAGTTACAAATATGTAGGTCTCTTTATAATACAAATATTTGATAAGAAGCATATTTTTATAAAACAAATAACTTTCAAGCTATGCGTATATATATATATATATATATAAGTTAGTTGTGAAAAGTTGTATATATATATATAAGTTGTGAAAAGTTGTGTATATATATAAGTTGTGAAAAGTTGTGTATATATATATAAGTTGTGAAAAGTTGTGTATATATATATATAAGTTGTGAAAAGTTGTATATATATATATACACACACACACAACTTTTCGAGCACAAAAGGTAAAAGTATTGCGACCGCAAAAGAAAATATATCCTGAAATGTTGATGGATGTCGACGTCTGAAGACCCCCCAAACCATAAAAAGTGGTCTTTGCAATGACGTCTATTTGTGTGTCTGTTTAAACTTAAAATTAAGAGTAGTTTAAGAAAGGGCGAAAAGAGAAAAAATAGATTTTCTCAAAATCGACTCTAACAATTTTGATTAAAATTCGTATCTAGGTGTTGATTAAGATTATAAATAAACTGGCTATTTTAATTTTACCATGAAAATGAATTTTAGGGTACTTTACAGAAGCAGAATCTTCCGTATCTCCGTAACTATTTGATATACTAAATAACTTATCATCGCAACATTGTAGTACTATTAAAAATAAAAAAACTTTTATATGAAATATATTTTTATAAAACCAACAGTTTCTGAGATATTGGCAAAAATATTAATACAATGTTGTGAGCTTTGGTTGTAAAGAAATACTACTTAAGTTTTAATGCAATAATTCTCCAATGCCATAGCGTAATTAAATATAAGTAAGTCTCTAAAAGTTTGTTGTTTTTCCTTAAACCTCTTAGGAGAAATGTTTGTACAACAGTGATCTATATCTATTTTAGACTCGATAGTCAATTTTTACATTTTTTATTGGTCAAAATTTATAAATGAGGAATTTAATAGCAATGCGATGGCATGAAGACTTGCAACACCTAATAAAATGTCGAAAATTTTAACCGGAAGTTGAAATTTTATTACGAAGTGTTGACCCCTGTGTACCCAACATTGATCTTTTTTTATCGGTCCAAACATACAAATGAGGATATTAATTCTTTAAAAACAAAATTATAGAATTTAAAACCGGGACTAAAAAAAAGTTTTACTTAAGTATAGTGCAGTTTATGTTTGTGTTTGCTAGTGTATATTATTTCGTTTCACATATATTACGAGTTTTGAGTAGATATCTCCATTTTCAAACAATAGAGCGAGAAAGTCCGTGCGGAATTCCGTACCATTTATTTTTAAAAAATTAGATAGTGGAAAAGCACATTTTAAAATTTGCTTTGGAATGTTAAAAACCATTATAATGTTGAGTGTTTAGTAAATATGAAAATACAATTATGATGCAAAAGTTGAAATTATTACCATTATATAAAAAACCTTTTTCCAGATTAAATTTTCGGTACCGATACTTACTGCTATCGATACTTTTCTTTCGATACCTTATCTTTAGGGTCAAGGTATCGGTTCTCGTAAACCAGCTCAAGCGCGCTCGTCTGAAAGAGGCCTTGCTGTTCTAAACACGTATCTCTCTACCTTATAAGACTCACACATCTCCTCTCAACCCGCCTCGTGAGTCACCACACATGCTCATATGAGTCACCTTCTTGGATCCCTCGCCACTGAACCTCGTATGTTGACGCTAAGAAGTCGTGAGGTGAAAGTTTCTCCGACGGAGGATCGATGACAATATTTTTGTGTTTCGTGTTTAGGGGAGTTGGTTTTTTCCCGCGCTGTGTGCGGTGGGCCTTATATGGGTGTGGAAAGTGGCGCAGATGGGAAGGTTTCTAACAGCGGTGTCATAACTTGTTGGGTACACGCATCGTGTTTAAAGACGCACATGGCACTTCGGTGCACAATAGTTTTCCAGGGACAAGTATTTAGCACTAACAAGAATTGATACGTAGTTATATTCCATACGTGATTACTAAGCACGGAGTTCGTACGTATACGCCATTCACGGTAGGAATTACTCTCTGAAAGGTCTTTTTTCCTACCAATATCCTAATATACAATAGATTTGTGGTAGGGAAAAAGGCCTTTCAGAAAACAATTTCTACGCTGAACAGACTTTAATTATATTCCATAAGTGATTAATTAACACGGAGTTGGTACGTAATTATATTCTAGAAGTGATTACTAATTACGTAATTGGAAGTAATTATATTCTGGAAGTGATTACTTAGCACGTAATTGGAAGTAATTATATTCTGGAAGTGATTACTTAGTACGTAATTGGAAGTAATTATATTCTGGAAGTGATTACTTAGTACGTAATTGGAAGTAATCATATTCTGGAAGTGATTACTTAGTACGGAATTGGTACGTAATTATATTCTGGAAGTGATTACTTAGTACGTAATTGGAAGTAATTATATTCTGGAAGTGATTGCTTAGTACGTAGTTGGAAGTAATTATATTCTGGAAGTGATTGCTTAGTACGTAGTTGGAAGTAATTATATTCTGGAAGTGATTGCTTAGTACGTAGTTGGAAGTAATTATTCTGGAAGTGATTGCTTAGAGCGTAGTTGGCACGTAGTCATCTTCTGATGGCAGACATCTAGCACGTAGAAGGGTTGACACACAATAATATTCTGGAGGTGGATATTACGGACGTGTAACTAGACGTGGTGCACATCTACCAGTGATGTCTCATGTATATCTTAACATACAAAAACTTATTTATTCCAGAAGTCTATAATGAATGAGGACAGAGTGTACGAATTATGTCATTTCTATTGTTATTTCATGCGCTTTTCTGCACCATGGACCTACGCGCGTGCCCAGAGAACCATCTACCGCGGCTCGGGCATCACGACGTCTCTTGGACAGAATCTCCCACAGGTGCGAGCGTGATCCAGGGCGGCTCGGACGTGCTGCTGTGCTCTAATCTGGCGGAATCGCTTGGAGACACAAGTTAAACCTGCCTACGGATATTTATATAAGAGGCCGCCACATTCCTCACGGGCTTACGTTGGTGGTCGTTGAGCGGTTTGCATCTCTTGTCACGCGGGATTTAAAAAAAATACCCTCCGACATGTCTTTAGAATCTGAGCGTTCCCTCCCCTCACTAACAATGATTAAGGTGAGAGCGCAGGGAACGCGAGAAAATACAGTGCTGCTGCAGTTTTTTTTATCGAAACATTTTCTGGTCTAAATAAGTCAAATATTGTTCCAGTAGAAAGATAAAGTTTAATTTTCTCATGGTGACCTCAACATTAGTTAAATATCTGTCATGAGCATAGCACCATTAGAGGACAAACTTTTTAAATGACGAGAAAAAAGTTATTAAATTCCAGGCCAGCCTTGACAGATATTCAAGAACGGTTTGGATTACAATTTGAATAAAATTAAATTTTTATTTGTCTACTGGAGAAATATTTGATTTATTTTGACAAAAAGTGCAAAAACATAGACCTTTTTCGTATTCTCTACTCTCCCACCTTAAGTGACTAGTTCTACTTTTGATATTGTTTGTATTTCCTTGATACATAGCCAACCTTCTTCCGATACTACATACACACCACTTTTACGCTTGAATTTCTTGTTTTGCATGGCCTTAAAAGTTTTTTGTTGATATTGTGGATAAACATCCGCTTCCATGTAGTGTTGCATATTTACTCTGCACAGCGTTTTACTAACCATTCGGGCCCCAGGTATTTCCTTAATAATAGAGATTAATAGCAAGGGTGAAGAAAACGCACCCTTAATTGCGTGGAGGGAGTGTGGGGAAACATCTTCAGGACACCCAGCCGGGATTTGAAGCCGACCTTCCCGTCACGGGCACATAAGATTAATTGAGCTTGACATTTAATCCGCATGACCACTGATCCTGGCGAGTTTTGTCAGCCTTCAGAAAATTGAAAATAAGCCTTTAAAAAAAAAAAAACCAATATGTGGACAGTCTCCCTTCCAAATTATATTTAAAAATCTAGTTTTAAAAGCAACTGATTGAAATGATTGTTTGTGACTATGCAATGTTTTAAAAGTTATCTTCTAATATTTATCTTCTATTTGTATGTTTGCACTGAAAAACTCGTCGAGTGAAAACTGACCACACTATCTGAACGACTGCCACATGATGGGCGAGTACTGCGTGCAGCTAATCCGACACATATATGTGTGTGTGTGAGCTTTTATCTTATGATTTCTTGAGATGTTTTAATAACAGCTCATTTAACAGGCATAGCCTTTATCACACCTCAAACCACTGACTCTAGTAATAATAACAACAACTCTTAGCCCGCAGCCAAACTTTCATCTCACTGCAGTCTGTTGTTCCCTTGACATTACCTTTTGTGTGATCATCCGTACCTTTCACTTTCATTTCAGAGATAGTCTTCACCGTCCTGGGGCCTCATCTTCCATAGTCTTCACCGTCCTGGGGCCTCATCTTCCATAGTCTTCACTGTCTGGGGCCTCATCTTCCATAGTCTTCACTGTCTGGGGCCTCATCTTCCATAGTCTTCACTGTCCTGGGGCCTCATCTTCCATAGTCTTCACCGTCCTGGGGCCTCATCTTCCATAGTCTTCACCGTCCTGGGGCCTCATCTTCCATAGTCTTCACTGTCTGGGGCCTCATCTTTCATAGTCTTCACTGTCCTGGGGCCTCATCTTCCATAGTCTTCACCGTCCTGGGGCCTCATCTTCCATAGTCTTCACCGTCCTGGGGCCTCATCTTCCATAGTCTTCACTGTCTGGGGCCTCATCTTTCATAGTCTTCACTGTCCTGGGGCCTCATCTTCCATAGTCTTCACCGTCCTGGGGCCTCATCTTCCATAGTCTTCACCGTCCTGGGGCCTCATCTTCCATAGTCTTCACTGTCTGGGGCCTCATCTTTCATAGTCTTCACTGTCCTGGGGCCTCATCTTCCATAGTCTTCACCGTCCTGGGGCCTCATCTTCCATAGTCTTCACCGTCCTGGGGCCTCATCTTCCATAGTCTTCACTGTCTGGGGCCTCATCTTTCATAGTCTTCACCGTCCTGGGGCCTCATCTTCCATAGTCTTCACCGTCCTGGGGCCTCATCTTCCATAGTCTTCACCGTCCTGGGGCCTCATCTTCCATAGTCTTCACTGTCTGGGGCCTCATCTTCCATAGTCTTCACTGTCCTGGGGCCTCATCTTCCATAGTCTTCACCGTCCTGGGGCCTCATCTTCCATAGTCTTCACCGTCCTGGGGCCTCATCTTCCATAGTCTTCACTGTCTGGGGCCTCATCTTTCATAGTCTTCACCGTCCTGGGGCCTCATCTTCCATAGTCTTCACCGTCCTGGGGCCTCATCTTCCATAGTCTTCACCGTCCTGGGGCCTCATCTTCCATAGTCTTCAC
>CABFVX010004032.1:0-22761 GCA_902151425.1 Timema shepardi | reverse complement strand
AGGAGAGGGATAGTAACGGTTCGATTGGAATTAGATCGACATGTCACAGGGAAGAAAAAAAGAAATAAAGAAAAATCTTTGCCTTTGGGTTGGTCGTGGCGTCAACCGATTTCTTTATCCGAACAAGATAATATTAAAAAAAAAACTCTTATAGGATTGTCTAAGTGTCAAGAGCTGTTGGTTTGTGGTGTTTTTTTTTTATATATTTTTTAAAAGACTAGTGAAGCTTAGTGTGAAAACCTCGTCATCTTTCGCGATTTTTTTTTGGAATTACGTTGGATAGGTCTCGTCCTCTCTTAGCTGTCTCCTTGTCGAGGGGGATTAGTTTTAGAAATAGGTGTAAAGAGTTTATAAAGAAGGGTATTAGTTCATATCCGACTGAGAGACATGTTCGGAGTTGTTGTAGCGGACAGAAGATTACAGGAACGTTGTCAGTTTGAGATGCAGGGCGCGTTCTTATGGGGAAAGGGCTAATCCTTTTTGGGAAATAAATAAATAAAACTTGTGTGTGTGTGTGTATATATATATATATATATAATTTTTTTTAAGAGAGGCCAATAAGTTTTAGGTCACACATAAGTTTTTTATTCGTTTGATAACCTTCTTAACTTACTTTCGAATGGTTATTAGTTATTTAAAAAAAGTAGGTTATGGATAAAATAACTCTTTAAAAGCTCATTTCTAGATAAAATGGCCCCCCACACCCCGACCTATCTTTGGCATTTCCTTTCAAAAGTGTTTGATGTTTGAAAGGAGATTTACTATAAAGAAATGTTCATTTCGTGTTAAAAGCTATGAAAAAATGATAAGGTGTCAGGAATAGTGAATCAAGTTGCTGCTTTGAACTGTGAGGTGTTCTAGCCAACCTGTGTCGGTATGTTTGGCTACTCTACTCGTACATTGCTCTTTGAACTGTGAGGTGTTCTAGCCAACCTGTGTCGGTATGTTTGGCTACTCTACTCGTACATTGCTCTTTGAACTGTGAGGTGTTCTAGCCAACCTGTGTCGGTATGTTTGGCTACTCTACTCGTACTTTGCTCTTTGAACTGTGAGGTGTTCTAGCCAACCTGTGTCGGTATGTTTGGCTACTCTACTCGTACATCGCTCTATTGTACAGCAGTTGCTTTGGTCGATTGAAAAACAAATGAATTCATTCCTCAGGAACTGTGCTAGAAGTTTACGTCCAGTTTTGTTACCAGCAATCTTAACCTAAATACATTATTTTGAAGCCCCGCTGCCAATGAAGGCTGGTTTTATCGATGTGATTTATTACCCTCACCCAACGTCAAAGAGGAAACCTGGGGAGCGCGGGCCACAACTGGTATATTGGACGCTACTATTTATTATCCGATTTATCCAGTTGGTCAGTAGGGGATTCTACGTGAACTTTCTAAACACAGGCTCTATGAACAGGTCGCATTACTGTCCTCTTTTTGTTTCAAGAACTCTAACCACAGCCGATTAACCGTGGTATCAGCTACAAGACTACGCTAGATCAAAGTGCGGTGTTCTGGACGCTTCACTTGACAAACAGACATAGTTTTTTAAAATTTAAAATAATTACTTTTCGATCGCGTTGTACATTTTCAGATGTAGTCAAAATGGTCACAATTCCATTGTTTTCTGATTAATACTCCAGGTTCCCGTACCACGATGCAAGGCCTGGTTCTGTATCAACTATCCGGGAGAAGGTTGAGTCCGTGTCTAGAAGAATGACGTCACGGTTGCTCTAATCACTGTGCATTAGACGACCCGTGAGATTAGATTAGTTGACACTTTGTGAACACCTCGAATTGGATGAGGCTTTTAAAACAGTTGATTAGACCGTCTCTAATGACCATATTCAAGGTCAGGGCCCGTGTCTGACTTGTCAGGGAGACCTACTAAAGGTCTCTACGGCCGTAGTGTGGATATTAGTGTCCCGGGTCAGATCCCTTACAGAACCAAAATGATCTGATTATATTGGTTTCCCTTTCACTTAGAGGTACATCAACGATACTGGGTCTAGTCACTGTGTGTGTGTCCAACCATCAAGTTGAGATAAGTGTTTGCAATCTAACACTGACACTAAGGTGCAACCCTGGAAATGCGCCCCACTAAAGACTGTCAATTGTTTGGGAACTACTGATGGACACGTGGACTAAACGTCAAGATCATGTATCCTGATTTACCGGTGAAGGGTAGGTCGCTGTTGGATTCTCAACCAGGTGTACTGAGGCCTGTTGTTCCCCTCCACCCCCCCCCCCACAAATGAGGACACATATCCTCTAAATGATACCTTAAAGAAGTTAAATAAATGTGTATCACCCGGATGGGTGCCGAGATATTTTCGTGAATACTTGACACAGTTTAGAAAACACCTCCTCTCCTAATTCTATCTTATTCAACCCTTGACAGGACTTGCGAGTCAGATAAAAGCGTTAAACGTATCACTAGAACATTATAAACGAACCCTAACAAACTTCCCGCTCGGAGCTTCCCTCCAATTCTCGCCCTATTTGACCAGCGAGCATTGTAATCTACCCTCCTCGCTAACATATTTAAACATGGGGAATGAGCAGTAATTGCGATATAATTGATGAGCGAATGGGTCGTATATATGTTGGGAGTATGTGTGTATTGCATCGTTTGGAAAAAATATTTATTTATTGTTTGGTATGACAAAAGGCGACAGGGCTCGTGGTGCTATGAACTAATATATGTTATTTAATGTGGTTGTGCTAATTCAATCTGGCATTCAAGCTGATTTATCTCCCTCTTTGTGTGTGTGTGTGTCCTGAGTTTCTACCTCATGTGCGTGTTTTAAACCGAACGGATGTATTGCTCAAACCATTGGAGTAAAGCCTTTGTTTGAAATACAGGGCCCCCAAACCACTGGAGTAAAGTTTTTTACTGAAATACAGGGCCCTCAAACCATTGGAGTAAAGCCTTTGTTTGAAATACAGGGCCCCCAAACCACTGGAGTGAAGCTTTTTACTGAAATACAGGGCCCTCAAACCATTGGAGTAAAGCCTTTGTTTGAAATACAGGGCTCTCAAACCATTGGAGTAATGCCTTTTACTGAAGTATAGTTGGTCCTACACGTGAATAGCGATTTGAAATAAATAAGCCTACAATAAAATAAAACTATTTATCATCAGTGGTGGTCATATTGACAAAGGCATCAGTCTCATTGGTTTGATTAACTGGTGACGGGAATGTTGGGTTTAAAATATCAGACGTGTGTGTGTACATGTTTCCCACTGTTGCTCTACCTAAATGCTGGTACATTTAGTCTAAATCATACCTTCTTAATTTGTACTTTGTTAGTGTAATTATTTGGACAGCCCGGATGGGTGGTAAGACATGAAGCCCCAGGACTGAAAATGAAACAGACAAGTAGTACATGAGGTTAAGTTGTCAACATTATCTCCATCTTGGGGTGCGCTCTGTTCTTTTGTCGCCTACTTGGGGAATTTAAATCTAATTTACAAAGCGGGTTGCATCTTAACTTAGCGTAACAAGCACCCTAAGCCGTGCTCCACAGAACTCTTGGTCCGCTTGCAGCATTAGTGATTAGGATTGATTTTTTTTTTTTCAAATCTGAATAAAGGATATTTGATAAAAGGTGAAACCAGAACAGTTGGTGGATTATGTTTTTTTTATACTGTTGAGAGCTTACTCTCGTTTTTAAATGTTCATAATATTAGTGTAGACATGTTTATAAGGCCTCTGTCATGTATTTTTTTCTGGTGCAAGGGTTCCTTCAGTGTAAAAAGTATGACAACCCCTTCTATAAGCGCTATCATACTTAGATGTAGATATACGAAATAGAAAGCGAGGGAAGATACGAGCAGTTAACCCTGCGAGGCCTCTTTATTACCTGCTGATGACAATTCCTCTCTTCTGCCGACCGGTATAGACACATATTCTTATTTTCATCCGGGCAGAATTTGTTAGCATTTACAAATATTTTCTTGTTTTCTATTATAGATATACATTTGCTTTCACTCACTTTTTCAACCCATATCCCTATAGACGATTTAAAAAAAAGTTTAAAGTAAAACTGTCAGTGACCTGGTGGCCTAGGGGTAAGGTGTCAAGACTTCTGTGCTGGTGGCCGGGGTTCAATCCTCGGACCCTGCACAGATTTATCTGATTACCAAACCCTTCCTTCACCTCTGACAAGACATCTTGTGAGTGTGGGGAATGACAGGCCTCCACCGTGGTTCGGATTCCACTTTAAACTGTAGGTCCTCCATTTCATCTCACAATCACCCTACCATTACACATTAGCGTAAGTGCGTATAACCCGAACGGGTAGTAAGACGCGGTGCTAATAATAATAATAATAATAATAATAATAATACAGTAAAAACTACTTTAATATTCAAAAAAGAATCTTGTGACAATATAATACAATTTTTAGAATTATTTAAAACTTTATGTTTTTGTTTCTATATTATATTTTCGAAACTCTCCGGATACAAACCGAGTACATCAACTCCAGTTCTTCCCCTCAGGACGTGAACCACAGGCCAGACAGGGACATTCACTCTCAACTTAGTGCTCATAAACTGACCATAAAATCTGCCAACGTTTCTTTCATTTTCCTGACTCTCTGCTCTAGTTTTGTTGTCAGGAGTCTCTATCCCTCGTATCTTTCTAAATCCACTCCCTTCCCCCTAACTATTTAATCTCTTCTCTCTATTTGTGGTTTTAAAATCAATTTACATAATTGTCGAGTTACTATTCTGAGTAGATAAAGTAATGTCAGTGTGTGTTTTGCAGCGACTGTAATTTTGGTGGGGGGTTAATCAGCCGTGACAGGCCCTGGAGGACGCGACGCTTCGTTTCAGATTTCAGCGCGGCTTTTTTTTTCTACCATTGCCGCCATTAGATTTAGCTTGTTTGGAGGACATTATACGCTGAAATAGTTACATTCTTACATTCAAAATAAAGATGATATCTGCGTGATTTATAAAATAATGAGACCTTGGTCCGACACTTTTTATAATCTAATGTTTATCAAGAGTATAAAAACCCCGTCACTAAAAATAAGCTCAAAATGAAAAGTAACAATTTGAAAACTTGAGTCGGATAATTTTTCAATTTTAATGACTTCTTTTCGGTATAGCAGGGGACTTTTACCTACCCCCAGCTGGAAATTTCAAATATGTCGAAATTCTCGAACTGTTTTCTTTCACTAACTATTTATTTAATTGAAAAAGCGTGTTATTGAATTATAAATTGATGATTCGGTGTCCCATCTTAAGGGTGTATGGCCCAAAATTAATAATAATATATATATATATATATATATATTAGTATGTCTTCTTAAACCAAACTTGGATCAGTGTATCAAATATATATTAAATGTTTATTTTAAGCACAGTGTTTACTCAAGTTGGTGAAATGACTTCAAACCAATATTATGTTATTGAACTTGAATAATTAACTTTTTTTGAAAATTATTTTAAAATCTGGAACTAAATTCTGATCAACCAACTTAGCACGTCAATATCTTATAACTGAGCTATCCAGGGTTAATCCTGTGTTAGGGTCATTTATCGCTCATATTTTTAAGGGTTGGTCGGTAATAGGTGTGTGAAATTGTCGGCCATTTAATAACAATCAGAAACACACTCCATCGTTGATCCATGGTGGCTTTGTGCTGCCGTTTGTACAACCTTTATTTAGCTGCGGACCACATACATGTTTTACCAAGACAATGTAAACAACTTATTAACTATTAATAAAAAAAATAGAAAATACTTTTAAGAATGACCTTGAACAAAGAATACAGCTTGAGATGAAAGCCTATATTTGAATTACGTTAATATGTATGCACAATTGTGCATTATGTTAGATTAAAAGAGATAGATTACTTTTTAGTCATATTGGCCATGAGATGAAATTTCTTAGGTTAATATATCTTTCTTCTTATATAAAATTTGATAAGCCCGTTTCCGAAATTAAAAATTATGAGGAAATGACTGAACAGATTTTGACAAACTACCACTCATTTTAAAGGTTAGGAGTCCAGGATGTCGAGAAAAATAGTAGTTTTCCACTAAAACCCGATTTTACTAAATAATTTTCAGTTTTTCATTCTTGGTTTGATCACCATGGAAATCGTTATTTGCTGCATGGCTGTAAATCTCTAAATAAACGATATCACCTTGGATAAAAAAACAACAACTCAATCTTCATTAATTGTTGGTCAGAACACATCACAATTTTCTCTTTGGATGCTGGTCATAACACATCTAGATTGATGTGCCTACACTGGAGAAACATTTATTTTTTATTAGAATGTTATCGTTAATTCGCATTTAAATCAATGATATTGAGCATAATTTGAAAATTAAAAGGTTAAGTTGTTAAGTTCGTGAAAATATTGCCTACGTTTTGTTTTGCGCATGATAAAACTATTTTTAAATATGTTTTGGTATGCATTAAAAGCTCAAAAACAATAAAATTATCTTGAATAATGTTTTAAGAAATCCATTTTAACTATCTTAGTATGAGTTTTGGTGTTAATTTTTTTTTTCTTCAAATAATGGGGTTTGTTGTTCATTTTTTTTCAAATAATGGGTTTTGATGTTCATTTTAACAAATAGTAACACAATACAAATACATGATATAAGCTATGTTTTCATCCTACCGCTTAATTTTAAGAGTTTATTTAAAATTAGTAATTTTTTGTATACCCCATCTATCTTTTCACATTCTAACAAATACAGTAAGTTCAGTTATGTTTCCATGTTGATACTTGATTTTAAGGAAATACTATTTCAAATGTTTGAGTACCACATCTATATGGTCACATTCTCTCTCTCTGATTATTGCTCTCTCCCACTCTCTCCCACTCTCCCACACACTCACACTCTTTCCCCCCCACCCGCCCCCCCACACACACTATCACTATCACTCACCCACACTCTCTCGATCTTTCTCAATTGCTCATTCTCAGTTTCTTGCGCCACTTTTTAACACCTCACGCTCACACTCTCATTATCACTATCACATTTTATCACTCTCTCTATATCATATAGCTTATGTATAATTTGTTTCTATTCTCACGGCATACCATCGGGAATAATTGTACGCCCCACAGTTTGGGAACTTCTGCTGTAGACTTTTTAATAAATCTTTTTTTATCTTGGACATATTGCAATAAACCTAAAAGTTATCAGGCTGATAAGCAAATATTATATTATTTTCCAATTAGCCTGGCTCATTGTAAACTGACGGTGCCTTTTGCATTAAGCCGAATTTTCCAAATCGCTTACGACTTATAGGCCTACATACATACATTTTATATGTATATATATTTGGCAAGTCTTTCAATTTGGGAACTGCTGTAATGCTCTGTGGGTGTGATATTCCTATTTTCTCTAACAGTGTACATTATTTCGCTTATGCCCTTTGGTATAATGTGCAACAATGTATACTAACATCTTTCAAATAACTTACGAGTTTTAAGTAAATACATGTAAATATCTCTTTTTTATTTACAGTAGTGAGAGAGTCTATGCTGAAAGTGGATGCTACTTTTATGTTTAAAAAAAATTATAATCCAAATATACAGTTAGCTTATTTTCAACGACTTTTAACGCAAAAAGTTGCAGTTCTGAGATTGAGGTAACCTTCCATGGCAAATAGTTTTTTAAATATGGGTATAAATATAAAATGTTTAGGAAAAAAGAGGTTTAATCTAGAGATTTTGAACATCAGAACTATTAAATATGTGGCGCAATGCCGCGGTAAGAGAATGTCTCTTCAAGTAGACAGTAACCTTGAGGGTGACCTGGCGGTCTAGGGGTAAGGTGTCAGACTTCTGTGCTGGCGGCCGGGGTTCAATCCTCGGTCCCGGCACAGATTTATCTGATTACCAAACCCTTCCTTCACCTCTGACAAGACATCTTGTGAATGTGGGGAATGCCAGGCCTCCACCGTGGTTCGGATTCCACGTTAAACTGTAGGTCCTCCATTTCATCTCACAATCACCCTACCATTACACATTAGCGTAAGTGCGTATAACCCGAACGGGTAGTAAGACGCGGTGCTAATAATAATAATAGTAACCTTGAGGTCGTTCCGTCTTAATTCCTCTGCAAAGCTCGTGATGACAGCTAGTGGTCTCTCTCTCTTCTGTCCGCACCAAACATTGCGGCGACATTCTCCCAGTCCTGCACCCCTGGTTACACCCTCACCCACTCCTTGCGAGGCTCATAGGGCCATTCTGGTCTTATTAACATCATTTTTTGTTTGTTTGTGTGTTTGTCTATCTGATGTAGAGACTGGAGAGCAACCGCTAACTATTTAATTACATCAATTAAACTTCCGGGGGTAAACTAATTGGGTTATTTACCTGCCTCTGTTCATGTAACTGGTTTGATGTTTTGTTAGTTACTGTGGGAATCCCTCCGTCGGGACTTTATTATTCAATTACGTCTCGGATGTTTTGCGCGAACTACTCGACCTTGATTGCAACCCACCTCTAGGTTCCATTTTTTGCTGGTTGACACCAGCAGGGGCGCGCTCCTCCACTCGGGAGAGGGGAGAATAGTTTAGAAATAATATAGATGACATGAAATGTGAATTACAGAATGACACTGACAGTTATTACGTTGGTCAGGATGTCGTAGCACACCCCAGAGTATGATATGTTAATTAGAAAATAGTAAATAATCTCAATGGTGTCCCCGTTTTGTTTGCGAGTCAAAGTAAACAATCCCCGCTCCACTTATTAGAGCTTAAAATACACATTTATATTTCACTTTGACTGACCTTTATTTTTCATTTTTATATTTGAGATAAAACATTTCCTATAAATAAAACCTGCCTTATGTTCAGACGGTTATATTATAGCCTCGGTGATCCTATAGTTTGGTGGTTTGCAACCCCTCCCCTACATCTACATCCCGAGTGAAACCAATAGCTTGGTGGTTCGCGGCACCCTCCCCTACATCTACATCCCGAGTGAAGCCAATAGCTTGGTGGTTCGCGGCACCCTCCCCTAAATATACATCCCGAGTGAAACCAATAGTTCAGTGGATTGAAGCCTCTCCAGGCTAGTGCTTGATGCAATTGTTTGCGTGGCCTGCAACCATTCCTAAGAACTAGGGTCTGACAATATTTTTGACTAATCATTTTTAAAACATCCAATTTTTAACAACTACATGGCCTGATACTAGTGATTTTTATATAAAAAGATTAATTCATCTACATTGTTGCTTAAAGTCCCTGAAAATAATTTAAATTTGTTCTGTAAAACCAGGAAAACACGGGAAATTTTGTATTAATATAATATCTGTTACCCTGCCTCGTCTTAGTGGTCCCACTTGCCCCTCTCACCAATACCCCCCTAAAATAAGTTTGGTGCTGGAAGTCGTACTATATGCAGGTCCTTTGAAATGTTCTCAGCGTCAATTCCCCTCTTGCTGTATAGTGTTATAATAACTACTCTCAAGACCATATATCTGGAGCACTCTGTATAATATACTCCTTTATTGCTATAGTATGAGGGGAAGAAATTATCTACAAGGGAGGGAAGATGGACAATATCTACAAGGGAGGGAGGATGGACACTCTTTACAAGGGAGGGAAGATGGATACTGTCTACAAGGGAGGGAAGATGGATACTGTCTACAAGGGAGGCAATATGGACACTGTCTACAAGGGAGGGAAGATGGACACTAAATACAAGGGAGGGAGAATGGACACTGTCTACAAGGGAGGGAGAATGGACACTAACTACAAGGGAGGGAGAATAGACACTGTCTACAAGGGAGGGAAGATGGACACTAACTACAAGGGAGGGAGAATGGACACTGTCTACAAGGGAGGGAAGATGGACACTGTCTACAAGGGAGGGAAGATGGACACTGTCTACAAGGGAGGGAGGATGGACACTAACTACAAGGGAGGGAGGATGGACATTGTCTACAAGATAGGGAGGATGGACATTGTCTACAAGGGAGGGAGGATTGACACTGTCTACAAGGGAGGGAGAATGGACACTATCTACAAGGGAGGGAGTATGGACACTGGCTACAAGGGAGGGAGGATGGACACTATCTACAAGGGAGGGAAGATGGACACTATCTACAAGGGAGGGAGGATAGACACTGTCTACAAGGGAGGGAGGATGGACAGTATCTACAAGGGAGGGAGAATGGACACTATCTACAAGGGAGGGAGAATGGACACTAACTACAAGGGAGGGAGTATGGACACTGTCTACAAGGGAGGGAAGATGGACACTGTCTACAAGGGAGGGAGGATGGACACTCTCTACAAGGGAGGGAAGATGGACACTATCTACAAGGGAGGGAGAATGGACACTAACTACAAGGGAGGGAGTATGGACACTGTCTACAAGGGAGGGAAGATGGACACTGTCTACAAGGGAGGGAGGATGGACACTCTCTACAAGGGAGGGAAGATGGACACACTCTACAAGGGAGGGAGAATGGACACTATCTACAAGGGAGGGAAGATGGACACTAACTACAAGGGAGGGAAGATGGACACTAACTACAAGGGAGGGAGGATGGACACTAACTACAAGGAAGGGAGGATGGACACTCTCTACAAGGGAGGGAAGATGGACACACTCTACAAGGGAGGGAGAATGGACACTAACTACAAGGGAGGGAGAATGGACACTAACTACAAGGGAGGAAAGATGGACACTAACTACAAAGGAGGAAAGATGGACACTAACTACAAGGGAGGAAAGATGGACACTTATCTACAAGGGAGGAAAGATGGACACTAACTACATGGGAGGAAAGATGGACACTCTCTACAAGGGAGGGAGAATGGACACTATCTACAAGGGAGGGAAGATGGACACTAACTACATGGGAGGAAAGATGGACACTTACTACAAGGGAGGAAAGATGGACACTAACTACATGGGAGGAAAGATGGACACTTACTACAAGGGAGGAAAGATGGACACTAACTACATGGGAGGAAAGATGGACACTTACTACAAGGGAGGAAAGATGGACACTAACTACAAGGGAGGAAAGATGGACACTCTCTACAAGGGAGGGAAGATGAAAACTTGAGTCTCCAACTCAGCATAAATAATTTATAGATAATTATTCAAGAATAAATTCCTTGTTAGCATTATTTAAAAATATGTTAAACCTTTTGTTGAGATTGTATTGTAAAATAAACTTAAGCAATTTTGTATCTGATTCTCTAAAGAATTATTTTGTTCTCTTTACTACCAAATACCTTGTAAAAACTTTTTCTGTTTTTATAAGTGTTGGTTGTTCACATACGACTGTGATGCAGTTGACATGTTTGACCAAGGCAAAGGCCTCATTTCTTAAGCAGCCGATGTGAAAAGCATACAAGTACAAAATGACGACAGTCATTATGGGTGCCAAATAAAAGGGTTGTCTTGGACCACTCATTCACTAGACTTGGTTTCTTTACAGTCTGTGAAAAACTTTTTATTAATTTCATTAATAACACATTTTGGGACAAATATGTTCTCTGGGAAGCTGTTACTTCTCGACGAGATCGATGCCGATTGGTTGTCGTCTGAATGTGTGTACTTGCGCCCTTGTTGCAGTAATCCCAGCCGGCCCTATCCACATGGATGAGTCTGGTGCAAGGCAGCTTAGTTTTATGTCTCGTGATGGATATCTGTTGATGGATCTGGGGGAAGGATATGTTTTATTTATATCTACGTTATATTCCTCTCTTCTTGCAGACTACAGAATACCTATCATTTCGGTAGCGATGTGAATGCGAGGAGATCCTCTTTCAGGAGATGTAAAGGAATGCTATTCTTACTACACCGCCGGATCGGTGGGATTAGGGGGAGGGGGACGGTGATAAAAACATGTTTCTACAGCTCATGGGAGTAGAAAATTATGTCTTTTGAATGGCGGGGGGGTTTTTGGGTCTATTTTATGCCTTACATCTCGCTTCAATACCCTTATTTCTTCTCTTAATAGTGTTCCAATCATGCCTTGTCACTTTACCGCTACCTGGAAATGTTTTTTATCATTCACGTGTAGGCCTATATTTGTAGCTCCAATCTCTTGGTTGTTATTCTGTGTAAACACTGTTGCAGTGTATTATAGACCACTCCTCCCGTACCTTCCAGCTAAGAAACCCCTTCCCGGTATTGAACCCTGGTCACCTGAGATAGATTCAAACACACAACTAATGTTCTACTTCCTGTATTTAACGGCGCTATAGTAGCCCCATGGCTTCTTTGGTGCTGACTGACAGCTTTGAAAAGCTACCAGACCAAATTATGTATTCCTACGCCGAACCAAATGATCAGCACCAAAGAAGCCATGGGGCTACTGTACCTGCGTGAGCCATATTAAGGTTATGTTAGTTCTGAAGATTCAAAACTACTAAAAATATCCTCCATAATCTTAGAATGTTCTATTGTGTTAAAATATGAATATATATGTTTGTGGAGGACTACATCTATGTTTATAAATATTTACCTAGATTTCAAAACGAATCGGCCTTGAAAATTAAGCTCATTTCATTTTTTCCATATTTTTATTTCATTGTAAAACTTAAAATGTAAGGTTTTACATCTTACATTTAGACACCTTTTATCTTTCTTTTGCCGTGAAACATATTTTGAAATAACAAACTACTCGATAAATTGGCATTTCCGTACGTCTAGGATGCGCCTCAGCGCTACACGAGACGGGCACCTCAATGTTTCTTTAAACTATATAGTGAAGCAGGAAAGTAAACGGCATCTAAAAAGGGTTTTATTTGGATTAAAAAAAAAGTGCACATTTGGTTAGTGTATATTTCTTATCATTTCTCGTTAATCCATTCCGTTATGTGAGATAAGTCGAACCAAATGAATGGAACCCACAATACCTTAGATAAGTGCAGTTTCAAACTGTACCGCCTTAAACTCTGATCATCGCCACGTTCACAGAATATATAACTGTTTATTTCCCTGCGGGTGACCTGGCGGTCTAGGGGTAAGGTGTCAGACTTCCATGCCTGCGGCCGGGGTTCAATCCTCGGTCCCGGCACAGATTTATCTGATCACCAAACCCTTCCTTCACTTCTGACAAGACATCTTGTGAATGTGGGGAATGACAGGCCTCCACCGTGGTTTGGATTCCACGTTAAACTGTAGGTCCTCCATTTCATCTCACAATCACCCTACCATTACACATTAGCGTAAGTGCGTATAACCCGAACGGGTAGTAAGACGCGGTGCTAATAATAATAATAATAATATTTCCCGCGCGTGACCACACATCTTATCCCATGACTGTCCTTCCTGCTAAGAAATGTAATATCAATGTGTCTGAGTTTGCTTGGGTCGTCATTGTTGGGGTGTTGGGGATCTATCTGTATTGCTATATTACCCCCCCCCCCTCTTTCAAGTGGGGAGGGGAGGGTACGTGACGCACCTTATACCCTTGCAATGTTTCTAGCGCCCATAACTCTTATATTTACTGCCCGGGTCTTATTCGCCTGTTCCCCAATCGTCAGTTATTTACCCCGCTCCTGTTTTGTTTTTCCATTTCTCTCCTCCCGTCCTTCTGATCCTATACTCACCCTGTTCCCTATCCCTTCCATTGTATTAGGCACATTCCCCCCCCTCCCCTTCCTCCTGGAATTGTATAGGAACTGCAGTGAGGGAGAGGAGAGGGGTAGAAATCTAAAAGGAGGAGGGGGACATGAGTAAAAAAAAACTCTTCAACTTGGAATTCCATTTTTTTTCTTTTTTTTCTCCATCACATCATAGCCTGCTTCATTTTACCCCTCTCCTTCTTTATTTCTTCCCCTCTTTATCTTTCCCTTTTAGGCAATACTTTTCTTATCCCCACTTTTACTTTTTTTTTGTTCTTCCTTGTATTTTTATTTCTCATACCCTTTGGAAAAAGTTCTCCTTTAACTATTTCCTTGTCATTTTCTTATTCTTCTTTTTTTTTTACATTTCTTTTTACTTTGTTCCGTCATTTTAGCGCGAGGCGTGTACGTGGGTTCTTTTGTGGTTGTGTTAACTTTAGAATGGCACTTACTTTTTTCTCCCCCGTGGAACAAGAAATTTACCTACTTTAAAGAATGTTTTGTCTTTTTTCCGACCCTTTTTTTTTGGGTTGTCTCCTCTCTACCTTACTGTATCAGCCAATTTCTTTCATCGCTGAACTTACGATACTATTTTTTTTTACTTCTATTCTTCTTTTATTCCACCACTAGTGTGCTTTATTATTATAGTTGTTTTTATTTTGCGTACATTCTACTTTTTTTTTTTTACATCGCGCTATTAATTTTTCTTTCCAGTCAATGTTTGCTGAAAAGATTTTCTTACTTACGGACGATAAGCCACTATTGTAAGAGATTTTTTTTTGTTTACATTGTTTGTTTTTTTCTAGTTGAAATATAAACAAAAACTCCTTTGTCCATGTCTACGTAAATTATCCAGAGGCAACTGGAAGTTTAAAAGTTTCGTCTCTATTATCGGTGTCTGCAACTAATTAATCTATCTCGAAACGTAGCCGTCAGCAATTTATGTGTTAGGGTAATTCGTAATAGATTTTAATTATATTAATAATATATTGATGGAAATTAAGCTATGGATTTAATATTTATCTGCTAGTTCATCTCTATTGATGGATTTGTTTATAGCTATTATAAAGTAAAATACGTACATTATTATGTAATTTTTTCTCAAAGAAACTTGGAAAAAACTAATGTGTTAGCAAATCTTCTTGGGATATTTACACTTTTTATAAAAGCCAGAGATCATATTGAGTGGATATTGTAAGGTCCTAGAGAGGGTTCTCCGTTTATACAGGTAAACATACAGCCTATTGCAAAACTTATGAATAGGTCAAATAAAATATACATGAAACACTTCACGATTATATAATATACAAATTATAGATTAATAAAATTTGAATGTTATTATTTGATATATTTTTTTACCAACCGCCTCTCTGGTCTAGTGGTCAGAGTTCCTGGATACAGATCCATAAGTCCCAGGTTCAATTCCTGGCAGTTACATAATTAATATGGGAAGATGTGGGTCTGGAACAGGGTTAAGCTCTGACTCGTGAGGACAATTGAAGAGCTACTTGAATAAAGAAGTAGCGGATCCGGTCTATAAAACTGAGATTAATAGCCGGATGGTTCGTTGTGCTGACCACATGACACCCTCTATCCGCAAATGTTGACACTATCATTGCTAATGGTGACATCTGCTTGGTTGGTATAGCTTGTTTGTAGGATCACACTATAGAGCTTATTATTTCTATTTTTATTACCTTTAATGTTAATAGAGTTCTCCCCTATAAATGTTCAATTAATAGATCGCATTACCCGGTCATGGGGTAGTAGTTTTGAACTCCCCTCCATGACATCATCGGTATATGATGTCACTCAGGCAGAAGGGAAGGTGAAAGCCAATAAAACATGCTTACTCTGGAAGAAAAGAAGATGGACAGCTTTTTAAAAAATGTTGGAATCTCTTTACTACTAAACAAACAATTACAAAATGCATCTTTTTTTTTAGCTCTACATTTAGCTAACTGACCTCAATATTTATTTTTAAAAGTAGTTCTATAACATAGAAAAATATGGTTATCACACGAATTATAATAAACAATAATTAATCCGTGTGCGGTTCAAAACACACTTCACAAGCGACGCAAGAACTTAGCTATATCCATTCACTTGTCAGCCTTGATTTATAAATATCGTGATAGTTTATTAAGTTTTTATCACTTGCAGAAAGTCTTAGCCCTAAATCCCCTGTAACCTGCGTTTCATAAGACAAGCAAATAGAGAAAGTTGCTGGTAATGGCGGTTAACGCAACGCAGAACTAACTACCCTGAGGGCTACTACAGATTTAGTTGAGCATTAGTCTCTACTCTTAGACGGGTAAAGGCATTGACTTAGTAATTCCATAAGTTATAAATTTAATCTGGACACCTTGGTACTTTTTTCCATTTATGAACTGTTACAACTAGCCAAATTCACCTGTCACCATTCCTGTTACCGGATAAATTATAGATGAAGAATTATTCCAAATACAAATTTAATAAATCACGTCAACTCTAAATGTCATATAATGTTAATAAACCCTTGTTTAAAGTTGCGCATACTACTTTTGATATGTTAAGAACCTTTTCTTTATTTTTGTTGCAAACTAATTTATGCTCTTCGCATTAACATCCAACATTTTACCTAATGAACCGTACGACTTAAATACACATTGAATTATCTTTATAGAATTCAATATGCATATTGAATTCTATAAAGATAATTTAATATTGCTTCCTTATTACAATATCATCACGTATTTCAAAAATTAAATACACATGTTTACATTGTTTATGCAACATTGAACATTTTGGGGATGGTACCTAACAACAGTTTTTAAAAACTTTGTTTGGTTAATCTGGTGAACAAGGTAGGTAGTTTCTGGGGGCTGGGGGTGGGGAGGAGGGGCGGGGACACAAAATAATATTCTAAATAAATCAAAAGTGATAGATGTGACCATTAACTAAATAAATACTTTATTTTATATAGATAATATATTCTAAAAGTTCCCTCAAAATAATTCACAATTAAAACTAGACGTTTATTTCTCATTTTAAATTTCATACGAGAAAATATACTTTATCAATCGCATTGTATGACTTTATAAGATTTACCTTTGCTTTTGTTACTCGAACTTATTATTTAGTCCCGTCACCACCACGAGCGCTTCAACGAAGACGTTTGTATCAAGTGCAAGATGGCGCTGTTCCCCTCGAACAGCTGATTGACTGACAACACGTACGCACGCTGGTGGAAAGACGAATCAATTGAAAAAAGGAGGCTGCTGCCCGGATGTAAGGGTTGATTGGAAACAGAACGGGGAGGGGGAAGGTAAAGCACAAGAATTGGAACTGAGGGGAAAGGTGGCAAGAAAGAAAATAAAAGTGTCAAGGGTAAAGAAGAAGGCGAAAGAAAATTGGAAGAGCTACTAAAGACATTGACTGGACCACAAAGCACGTTTCTTCATAAAGTTGTTTGCTTAAGGTTTTACTTTGAAAAAATATTTGTCTTTGTCTTATCCTATTTTGGAGTAGCAATTATAATGTCTGAACGGGAAACTTTCTTTACTTTCCCGTTAAAACTACTGTTAACGCATTCTGTCCCAAACTATAATTCTTGGCTCGCACTGGTCCCTTGAAAACCTATTTAGAAGTAGAAAAATAGTGTTGAGGAAACATAAAACATACATTTTAAAAATTAATAACTAAGTATATTTATCAATGGTGTATGTGTGTGAACAAGTCATGAAATTAAATTTGCTGCCTTACGGCCGTGATACTCTGTCAGCTGCTCGGGAGTCACACTCTTCGCTAAGTGGCTAGCCAGAGAAGATGCTCACTAGCGATGCCGTGTAAGGATAACCCAGCGCCGTGGACTGCACACCAATAAATAAATAAACTCCAACGCCCCGTCTCAATCCTACGTCAATAAACTCCCCCACACCAATAAAAAACTCAAACGGCCCGTCCGAATCCTAACCAGACATAAAAAACCAATTAGCACAAATAAAAAAGCAATGAGCATACATTAATAGCCATTGAGCACTCATAAAAAACAAATGAGACAAGAATAAACAAGTTTAGAACACTATAAAGGTGGTCAGGAGAAGGGTAAGGGAGGGGGAAACCAACAGCCAATCAGAGTGGAGGGGTGTGGTCACGCGACCAAATTCAATCTACCAGAGGGCTGTTTTAAAGTGCCATACTACCTACTTTCATATGCTCTCCGATAGAGGCATTGTTGATAAATTTGATAATGAGGGAAATCCAAATTGTTGATATTCTTATGGGTCATCCATAAACAATGTTAACAATGTCTTCCTACCTTTTTTGTTCCTCTCACCCCCCAGATAACACAAAGTAGACATTTATCCTCCCCTCCCCCTTCCCAATAGCTTTACGAAGTTTATGGTTGACCCCAATGAGAGTAGTTTGACAGGGTATGTAATCTAATCTTTCGGCGGGCTTTTAATTGTGAATGGATGTGTTCATTTAGTCAATATATTTAACACTGTCATGTTTGCGGCTCTAGACACCGTCTTGAGGACCTAAGATATCCTATTTATTTAGGTTGTTTATTCTAAAGCGACTTTTGATTATATTTAAACTAAATTAATATAAAACTAGCAATCTTTTGGAGTTGGCTCCATTTCGAACAGTCATTGCTAGGTAGGATGGTAACGACATGAATGTTTGTAAAATTTCGGGGGCGTTTTCCCCTGAAATTGTGTGTTTTTATACTGTTTATCGTTGATTGAAATGTAGGAGCCTCCAAGTGCGTTCAAAGACTCAGAAGTGGATGTCACTGGTGATAACGTTACGAGCTGTACAGTCCAGTGTAAATAATTTTTAGAACGTGTTGTAATACGTCTGAATTCCTCGTTTATGACGACATTGTCCGTATGTGATATGTTGGACTGGAATAGGGGAGGGTGCTACGATCGTAAAGGGTATTGCGTGAAAAGGCTGCTTCTTGTTTGATGGTCAAATGAGTGGGTACTTGCTTCCGAATCTTTTAAAACGCATTATTTCTTGACCTCCTTATGATTATTATCGTCAAAATGTGGAACATAAAAAGTAGCTCGGTATTTCATTGGCTACAATATTGTTTTTAAGGTATGTTTTTTTGTAAAACACATTTTAACTGTATTTAATTTAAAAATAAAACACACTATATTTTATTTTATTTTTTTATTTTTGTTACAAATTCCTCTTTATATTAATAAATACATTTGGGTTTATTATCAAACTGATAAAAAAAAGTATAAATCACTTATTAATGACAAATTATTGCTGTCCACTTGTGAAGGTAATTATTAATCCTCCTAAACAGCCACGCTCCTCAATTCGATAGACACAAGGTGTATCGTAGATACTCCATACACGAGTAAATAAAATGTATGAAATGTTTGTCGTGGAAGTCATCTCTAAATCCTCTACAATGAACATCCCGTCCTCTTCCCCCCTCTAAGACGAGTCTGATGGGGCCCCCTCTTTCTCAGTAAGTAGCTGAACTTCGCCCCCTTCCCTCTTCCCCCATCCACTGATCGATAACATACTCAAAAGTGACGTTCTGTCGTTGGTGGTGGTCCGACGAGTTGACGAATCATCCGTTTATCCTGCTACCCCACACCTCTCCCTGACCGCGTAGAAGTTTGTAAATAGAGGTCCGATCATCTCTTTAGGTTGAACCCAACTAAATGTTCCTCCCTCCCAGTTGATATTAGGGGAGTCTGCGGTCAGTATATGAAATATCCTAGTTTTACTCAACATACAGTAGCCCCGTGACTTCTTTGGTGCTGACTGACAGCTCACAGCTGACTTCTGACAGTCAACATTTAGGTACATACAGTATTCCCATGGCTTCTTTGGTGCTGACTGACAGCTGATGGCTTTGAAAAGTTACCAAACCAAATTATGTATCCCTACGCTGAACCATATGATCTTCAAAAACATGTGTTTAACAGCTGTCAGTCAGCACCAAAGAAGTCATGGGGCTACTGTACGCACTTCTGGATGAGAAGCCCTTTCTAGCCGCAATGTGGTTAGGGAAACCAATGAGTATTACTGCAGTTGATACGTTTAGTTTCACTCTTTACACTCAGTAATAGCAGCCCTTCTTGAATATTTGTCAGGGCCACAGTGGAGTAAATAACCAGGGCTTTTTTTCCTTCTTCTTCATTTAAAACTCTCTAGTCTAATACCACTAAGAACATTACAGAAATTCAACAAGTGATTATATCTATCACCTATGAGCAAATCTAAGTTAAATGTTAAGTGCTGGAGCAATACTTTATTTATTTTGGCCGCAATATTGTTTTGTTGTCATTAAAAAAAACTGCAATAATATTTAGCTGAACCATAGTTTCCTTCCAAGCCAGCTCAACTATGTCAGCAAAAGTCATACTAGTCTAAGAGTTGAATTTGTTGGTACAGACATGTGTTTATAGAAAGTGCGCGTTACCTTTTTCTAAAACAGAGAGTCACGACTCTACTAACCTGATTACCTTTTTAGCGCCAACACGACTCTAAGCAGACGTTTATATTAGAACTAGTCTCTATCTAATGCAAGCTTTTGCTTTAATCACTTACATTTTTTTCAATCTTAATTTTACAAATAATTAAAGTTTCCGTTCTTAAAACATATAATAATACTATTGGTATTATTGGTTTCCAGGCGTACGTAGTAACGCCAGTAGCGGTAACAGTGTTCTTAGTCCGGATAATTCACTTGTGAGTAGTTTCTATTCCTTTGGTGGCTCTTGAGGCGTTTAATATAGTTTTTAATTAGTTTCAAAAACAGTATTTTAACGGGTTATCTAAGAGATAAATACATGGAGGGTGATTTTAGAAGAAGCTTCACCCTCATTGGCTTGGAGGAAGGGAGAGAAACTCCTCACAGTGCATCCAGATGAGTTTCTATCATTATTATTATTATTATTATTAGCACCGCGTCTTTCTACCCGTTCGGGTTATACGCACTTACGCTAATGTGTAATGGTAGGGTGATTGTCAGATGAAATGAAGGACCTACAGTTTAACGTGGAATCCGAACCACGGTGGAGGCCTGACATTCCCCACATTCACAAGATGTCTTGTAAGAGGTGAAGGAAGGGTTTAGTAGTTTAAATCTGATGTTTAACTAAAACTGTTTGACTTTCTGTGATGCATCAGATGTTAACTAAAACTGTTTGACTTTCTGTGACGCATCAGATGTTTTACTTAAACCGCGTGTTCTTGGAACTATTATACTCACGTAAGTCAATATCACTTTGGCCAGAATCCCGATGGTTTTAATTAATCATCCACCTGTAATATTCTTTTACCGAAATCGAGACGAACTTTATTTCGTATGAATAAAATATGTGTAAGATGAAATTCTTGGGTTTTTCCGATATCAGTGAAAAGTAAGAAAACGAACTTAGATATGAGAGCTACATTCCTCGACTTCGGTAAAAAAAAAAAAATCACGGACATAAAGTGAAAACGTCAAGTTTTCCTTTTAAATTTTGAATTGCTTTTTAACTCTTTCATGTTTTTTAATTAGAAAAATCAATTTCAAAACTTTAAATTATAATTAATTTTGGTTAAAGGAACAAATCATGAATCCTAAAGAATTCCTGTTAGTAGTAAAACTCGCGAGGGAAGAAACATAAAGTTGAAATAAAAAAAATGATGGGATGGAAAAAAAATTAGGCCGGATTTTTTCCCCCCTCTATCAAAGTGTCATTACCATTCACGAAATGTGGAGGCATCCGAAAAAAAAAGGGAGAGGGGGAAGGGGTATGAAGAACCGGAATGCGATAAATTAAATTTTATATGAAACTGGGTGTAACGGTAAAGAATCAAAAAGTTTTGAAACTGTCGACAGGTTTTAAAAAAAATTGTGTTTTATCAAACCGAGATTAAAAACAGAAAAAAAAGAGTCCTACTCTATTCCCTCCCTGATCCATCCATCAACCCCCCCTTACCCCTCTTATAGTTAAAACGGAAAAGAGGCGTGTGGAATATTATTTTGTATTATTGTCGCAATTTTTTAATAAAAAAAATTACTGACGAGCTTGGTTAGTTTTCATACGTGTTTGTCAAAGCTTGGATAATAGAAATTAATGACAAGGGAGGTTTATGGCACTGTTGTGTGTGTGTATATATATGTGACAAGGGATGTGACGATAAAATATGGCTAATATAGCGTCATGCACCCTGCCGTGTGACAAGCACGTCACAGTTCCGGTGGGCGGATTTACTTTTACGCCAAAACTCCTCGTCAAGTTGTGATTGTACCGGTACGGATCTAGTCGTGACTTAATTGGCGAGCACACGTGGGATCGAACCGATGACAGTTCACATGGAATTCAACCTCCTGGGTATCGCACGATACGGGGACGGGACTGAGAACGAGGATCAGTGAGGGAAGGTAAAGGGAAGGAGGAGTTTAGTTTACTTTGCTGCATATCAACTCACCGTCTCTTCCACTCCACCTTCTTATTCTCAGCCTCGTTCTCGCACATGGACATTTCTCTCCCAAAATTACGTAAACAGCTTCTCATTTTTTCCCCCTCCCTCCACCATTTTTTTTTTAAGTTATCGCTTTTAACCTAAATCCTAGAGATCAGGACGAGGAAAAATACATATAGAAAAAATGAACCTGTATTCACCTGGATACATGAACAAATAAAACACCGCATTGTGTGAAATTGGAATACACCCGGTTTAATTCTGAGTGGCAGCCCCTCGGTCTGGGGCTCACCACACTATCCATGCGTCCAAACTTTAAAAAATAGTTTTAAAAGCGTATTTTTTTAAATTAAATCCTTTACAACGAGAATCCAGTTGTGACTAATAACCTGATAGTTTCAATGAAACGGTATGGTTTGAACTAAGGCGAGTTGTCAAATGAGCTGTCGTTGCAGGCTACTTAAGAGCTGCTGGTAGGGTTAGATGAGCTGTTAACACTCCCGACTGACGACGGGAGGCTGGAGCTCTCGACTGCACAAGGGATTGCTAATGAGATGACCTCATGCTGTTCACCCGAAGTACAACTCTTGCAGGATATTAATATAGTTATAAAAATATCAGCAGTCTTGCGCTACACGAGGTTCTCTCTCCTCACAGGGTCCGGGTTAGTATCCCTGCTCTCCCCACCGTGTATTCACCAACTAATGCACTTTCGTTGTATGCCTCGTGACGCAGAAACATGGCGGC